>PVKS010027509.1:0-27467 GCA_004027875.1 Aplodontia rufa
TTCATCTTTGCCATTCTGACTGGTGTAAGGTGATATCTTAATTTGGTTTTCATTTGCATTTCTCTGATTACTAATGATTTAGAGCACTTTCTCATGTAAGAATCATGTTTTATATGCATTATTTTTCTAATTTTGGCCCCGAGTATAACTAATACAATAATGAAAAATAGAACTGGAACTTTTAATTTATTTATTTTTCAGGTATGTATTAGTGTATATCGACTGAAAACACCTAATATTGGTTTTTATTTTTTCATTGTTCATCAAAAATAATCTCTAGTCTTTCTGTTTTTAAACATTTTCATATTTATTCATTGACAGAGAACATATTTATTTATCCTTACCCTGAACATCTTCTAGGAGAAAGCCTGCCACTGTTAGAAAAAAAATAAATAAAGGATTCTGAGGTAATGTTTTCATCAGCCAAAATATAAATTATCTCAGATTGAATTGGGGGAAAAAAAACAATGGTAGTAGAAGTATCTTATAAGTATTCAATAATTTTCTGAAAACATGATTCACTATTGCAAATCTTGAAAGTCAAAGAAGTTAGAATATATGAAGGAAAAACAAAACAAAACACATTAAGTCAATTATTGATTTTTATGGCTTTCTAATATAGTTACACAGAGATTATTAGTATGAAAATATGACCTGGAAGAAAGAGGGAAACGCAAATATGAAAAAATGTTTTCTTATTTTAAATAAAGTGTTGTTAGGGGAATAATAGAGATTTTAATGGTAGTGATGTTACCTCGCTTTTTCAAATCACCAATTGGAGTGATATGACTTTATGTTCAAGGGTTCTTCATTTTTATTATTAAATATTAAAAGTGGGAAACTAAACAATAAGCTAAGCCAAGCCAGAAAATAATTACTGAGTCCAGAGCATTAGGATGTCTATTTCAGAAGACAACGTAGTACACAGCATTCGAACTGTGAGTTTGTAAACTATGGAACTTTGGGATAATTCCACTCACTCAAAAAAAAAAAAAAAATACGGAAGGCAGATAGGACATGTAGGGGAAGAGAAGTAAGAAAACTCCACAGGAATAATCTTGAGCCACTTACAAGCCTTTCTGTTTGCATATTTTTTTAAAAAAGCTTGTAGTTAGTAACTGACGTGTAGATTAAAACAAACAGGTAACAAGCACTAGCATTTCAAACTTACAACTTGAAACGACTTTATTATCCCTTTACCAATCTGCTCTTTCTCTACGTGTAAATAACTGTGTCTCAATGGTATTTATACAATGGTTTGCTTGTCTTTACAGTTTCACCCCATGTTTAGTTTTGTATGCTTTTTAAAAAACTTAAGACATTTAATAGGTCATTATTATGTATATTCATTCACGTAATGTGATGATTTTACATAGTTATATATTGTATAGTTTTGTCAATAAACATGAAATGTTACCATTTAGAAATTTTTAATGTATCAATATTTAAAATGTTATTTTTAACTCTCATGATATCTATTGTGATCTTTTTTTATATCTGCTTGCTATTATAATTAGTATGTGTTTCTAAATCACATGTTCTGTCCAGTGTGTCAAAAACTCAATTAACTTTGAATTTAGATATTGTGATATCTTATACTCAGTAAACTTGCTAAACTCTTTATTAGGTTTTGGGTATAAATAATTAAATCTGTGTCTAAAACCATTTTATTCTTTAATTATTCTTTTTATTTTATATATTTATTATAATGTTGAATCAAAGAACAATAAAATATGTGGTCTTTCTCCCCATAAAAGAAAATGATCTAAAATATCACCATGAAAAATGATGTTTGGTATGAGTTTTATTAAGCAGCCATTCATTCTTAGACTAAGAAAGCTTTCTTGTATTTACAGATTGATATATATTATGTGTGGATACCTTTTGAAGTTTATTCAACACCTTTTCTCCATCTACTGAGATATTTGTTTGATTTTTTCTCTTTTATTTTTAAACTATATTAAATTACCTTAATTACTACTCCTAGGCAAGACTATTTGAGTCATTATGTATTATGGCTGTATATATTCCTAAATTTAGTTTTTTATTCATGTGTAACTAAACATCTATATTTATGCACTCATAAATTGACCTGTGGTTTTCTTATTTTGTAATTTTACAGCCTGTTTTTAATTTTGAGATTAAGATAAAAGGAAAGCTGACCTAGTCTCCTGAAATCCTGTGCTTTCATAATAAAAGACATGTTTTTTTTTTTTTTTTAAATAAGGGACAGTGAGAGAGAGACAGAGAGAAACAATGTTTATTTAGTTTCTCACATGGTTTTCGTTGCTGTGAGACTTTGTTGTGTATGTGGTGCTAGGGTTTGAACCCGTGTACTTGTGCATGCAAGGCAAGCGCAGTAACCACCGAGCCACTGCTCCAGTCCGAAAGACATGTCTTTAGGACAAACTCTTTACTCCACCTGGGAAATGAGCAATAAACCTTTCAAATATTATAAGATTATTTTCTATGTCCGAGGCTTGGGATACTTGGTGCTAATCTAATCAGATCATGCTAACAGTATGGTTTATGATGAATGTCTGGTTGATCTGGAGTCTGTTGTCTGGGTATCTAAGACCATTCATACAAGAGCTGCACAACCACCTGGGAAGCCCTAATAAAATTCCTGGAGACCAAGCATCCTCTGGGCTTCCCTAGTTGGTGATACTTTGCCGTTGTTGTACATTTTTGGTGGGAGAATTAAGTGCATCTATGAAACTCTACTGGAAGTGGACATCTGAAACCTTGAACCCAGTTTCTCCTAGAATTCAATCCATGTTCCTTTTCCTTTTGCTGACTTTACTCTCTATCCTGCTGCCATAATAGATTATAATCAGATTCAAGATGGGGGCTATGGGAAGGAAACATTCCTTCTTGCTCCATGATGTGAGCCTCAAGCAGCAGGAGTATTGCCTCTCTGCAAAATGGATGAAAAATGGACTTCACTAAACTCAATATTGGGCAATCAAAGTGTCTTAGAGACTCAGAAATTTGGGTACATTAACCAAAGAAGAAAGATTACATTGGAGCCAGGTTGGTCATGGCCATGGCAGCAGTTACACACATGGCCACTGCAGTGGTAGCAGCACTGTTGAGCACAGAGAGAGGTGAAACACAGAGATATACAAAGGACAGATTTCGCACTGAGAACCTCAAGATCAGAAAGGCGGACTGCCCTTAGCTGAACTAGAGGCTGCAATAGTACATGAGGGTGCACTGTGCTTCCCAGGTGGCCATGGAGAGCTGAGGCAGAAGCCCTCTTGAGGTGGCTGCAGCTGCAGGAACCTGGAGATCTGAGCAAGTGGCTGCCCTGCCTGCCGCATGACTAAGGTGTACCTAGCAAAACAAACACAGATGAAATTTTACCCAGGGGGATACAAGTTGAAAAAGCAAAGGGAAGCCCAGCTTGCTTCCTTCCCCTTTGAGTCTGGTGGCTTAGGTGACCAGTTGAAGTGGGTTGGAGTCTGAACAAGCAGGTATGAATATGCTCAGGGACTAAGCCCAGGTAGTCTGGAAATGCTGTGTTCATGGATAGCTGAAGGATTGGCACCTCTGGTCCATGAGTAGAATCCTGGGAAGTCTCCTGAGATTCAGTCTTCTCTTTTGCCAGCAGAGACCAGCAACAGCTGGGCGCTCAGAGAATGTTGATCCAATTTCTCCAGAACAGTCAGCCCTCAGTAAAAACCCTAAGGCCTGATTAGACCCAAACCCTGCCATCCAGACCTCCACTCCTAGAATCCTCAATGACTCCACCCCAGGAGTGTATCAATCCAGTCTGTGCAGACAAAACTCTAGCTGATAGCACCTCAGTGGAAACAATTTCCTCAGCTTTTCATTAAGAATCCTTTTTGTTATTGTTTCCTTTTCATTTGTTTTTGTTTCTGTGTGTATTTTTGCTGTTCCTATTGGTTCATGGACATATGTATATATACATATCTGTTTCTTTTTTCATTTTTAGCATTTTTAAAAATATGGTTATTTTTCCTTGCCCTGACTTTTGATGGTTGAACTTTTGAATAGTATATTTTGCTTTGGTTTTATATGGTTTCTCATTTGTCTATTTATTCTGTTCCTCCTCTTTTCTTCTAATAATAGTCAAATTCTACAATTGCTCTGTCACTCCTCCTTTCCTTTCTATTTTTTCTCTTCCTTATAACTAACACATTGGACATTTCTTTTGCATTCTCCCTGTTCACTTTTTGAGATTGTTTTTATCTTCCTTCTTTACACATTTTTCTCTTGATTTTCTGTATTCTTACCAACTTCTAGCACTAATTGGTTTATATAACTCTCACTCCCACCATTGATATTGTAAATGTTACTGCCGTGGATACCATATCCGATACCTGTTGTTTGCTTTAAAGCCAGATACAGCTGATGGTTACTTTTTGTTTCCACCAAAGGCATTTGCTGACCCTAACATTTCTGTCTTTTGTGGCAATTAATATTGTAGTAGTCATAGTAGGAACCAAGTTTTCAGTTTAATGGTGTATATTATTTACATTGGTTATTGTTACTCTTTGTTTCACCATATTTTGTGAGGTGCTGGGAATTTGCAGGGACACTAAAAGTTCACAGGGTAGGGATTCTGGTACTGAACTTAACTTTCTCTTACCATACTCCAACTCAAAGAGTGGAGGACACAAAACACTCAAGCCATCAACAAGGAGCTAATGGGGAACAACTAGAGAGGGAACTCAGGCCCCATCCCTTGGCATCAACCCACAATCAAGTCCAGATAGAAACTGCAGAATAAATAAGACAACTATACAAAAAAGGACACACACAAAATAAGAGGAAGAGAAATTCAAGTAATATACAAGAAGAAAATATTCAACTCTATGAGAAAAAAAAAGGCAAACAAATCTCCCCTCCAAACCCACAATCCCCCAACAAAGGTTCCCACTGAGGTGGATGAAACCCAGAGAAAGTTTATAATGATGTGATTACCAAAATATTATGAGAATTGAAAGATTTAAGAAAGGAATTAAGAGAGCAATTACAGAAGACAAAAGATAACTTTAACAAAGAAATAGAGAAAAGAAATCAGACAGAACTCCTAGAAATGAAAGACAAGTTCAATCAGATTACAAACTCACTTGAAGGCATCATTAACAGATTAGATTCCATAGAAAATAGAATTGCAACTCTTGAAGACAGAACCTCAGGCACTGAAGTCAGATTATATGATCTTGAGTACACAGAAGGCAATAAAGGGAAAATATTATAGAACATGACCAGAATATACAAGAACTCTGGGGCAACATTTTTTACCTATGATAGCTAAAATAAAAGTAAAGGAGAGTGTTGGTGTGGGTCTGGCATTGTGTCAAGCTGTGGTTTCAGTCTATATAAGTTATAACCACTAACTCCAGGGCTGTTGCCCATAAGAAAACTTAGGATGTGAAAAACAGATGGTACTTTCATGACCAATATGGTAGTTCAGGCAGCGTGTGTGTGTGTGTGTTCACAACCAAGACACCACTGAAATAAGGAGGGTTAAGTGAATGGGGTTGTCTCACTTTGTGGGTTAATATAAATAGCTTCCTGAAGAACTTCCACTAAAGCAAACTGTGAAAGTTACTAACTTTGAAGCACTCTTCATGGTTTTAAATATTGCAAAAAGTTGGAGCACGACTGGATTGATGCTAGAAACAGCTTACCAGTGAATAATCAAAGATGGTCTTGCATTATCTAAAAATACAGCAGGTTTTCTGAAGGGACAACTGTCATGGTGACAAAAATGACACTGTAAACTTTGTTTATCCTAAGAAGGGATTCATCCCTTTCCTCCTTTAAATGGTCAATGGAACTCCCTCAGTGAAGGACCCAATGCACCATATAAGCAAAGAATGCTGAACTGGCTTTATGATGACTTTAATGTTTATCCACTCAGTATTTTCTTAAACTAACTCAATCTAAGTGCTGTGATGAAGGAGGCCTCTTTTGCATAGGCACTCCATATTATCTGTTGAAAAGTCTAGCAAAGATTCAAAAAGCAATGTTAGAATTGTGGTTTCCTCTTGTGGGACAGAAGAATGATAAGAAAATTGAAATGGTTCACAAGAGAATGGGGGAAAGCAAATGGAATAGTCAAGGGGTCTATCCTAGCATGTTGGAAGTCCTTAAATAGTCATTAAGGAATGAGAGAAAATTGGGGGAAAAACATTTATGGGACACTAACAAATAAGTTCTTTGGACATCTGGTGGACAAATGGGAGCCATTCCAACATTTCCAAATATTAAAGAACCGTTAAAAAAAATCTCCATTTATCCTAGCTAGGAGTAGTATAAAAATCAGAAGACAAAGATGACAATAACAAACTTGATCTTTAAGTACTAGGAGTGATGATCTGGCAAATTATCAAGGATGAAAACTGATGAAGGGGCAGTGGTCTCTTGGCTTAACACTTGGCTGTGACCATATCAAAAGGCTATATGCACAAGTGTGGACAATCTATAGACTTAAAATATTTGAAAATCATATAATTGATAAAAGTTTAATATCCAAAATACATAAGGAACTCCATTTATTTCAATGGAAATAAATCCAGGTAACCCAAATTAAAAATAGGCAGAGACTGAATATGCATTTTTCAAAGGAAGATATATAATGGCTAATAGGTATATGAAAAACTGTTTTATATTATTAAACATTAGGAAAATGCAAATTAAAACCACATTGAAGTACTATCTCACATCTCTTAGGGTGGCTTTCCATAAAAAGAAAAGAAAAGAAAAGCAGATAAGAAAGCTGGATGTGGAGACAAGGGAATCCTTGTACATGGTTTGGTGGCAAAGTAAATGGGTGCAGTCTCTGTAAAATACATTATGGAGATTCCTCAGAAACTACAAATAGAACTACCACATAATCTAAAGTGGATTTAGCACTTGAGCAAGAATTTCCCTTTACATTGTTGACATTGAGAAGGATCTAGACTTCTGTACTGGCTCTCATTCTTCTTCAAAACGTACACATAAGAAACACTCAAGTTATCCAAGATTTTGGCATATGCCACATGATGCAAATCAACATCAGAGAGAGTTTTACCTATTACCTTCAAGCTCCTCATCTCAGTATTCATTTCCTTTTTTTCTTCAATTTTGGAATTTTTCATGGGTTGCCACTTATTAATTCAAAGGGAATTATTTTCTTAACAAAGTTTGGTATTAGAATTCTGATTGTAGATAAAAGTGAAAATTAAATATTATACACAGTACCTATTAACATGTTGAGATATTTTAGCCCACCCACACAGACACACACACATGCATGCACATATAACACTACTCTATGAAGAATCCTTTGTCCTGTTGCCAAGTTTTCTTCAGAAACTTAATTATATTTTATCAAATTTTTATTATGAAAGTGGTAGTTCTTGAGTAAAGAAACTTTGACAGAACAGATAATGAGAGAATTAAGTATAAGCACCACCTGTTTTCACCAGTTGTTATCATTTGATTTTATGACAAATATGTTTATACTATTCATGCTCTTTTTGTAGCTTACTTTTCTTTACTCAGCAATGTACCATAGATACTTTACCTACTTAGTGGATGTAGTTCAAAAATACTTTAAATGACTCATGGTATTCTATTGTAGGTTAGAAAGTAGTTTTAAAATATGATTTTTTGGACTGATCTTATAAAATTATTATTTGTATAATGTATGCATTTCCCTTACATGCATTGAATAAAATTGAACTCTTTTCTTAAAGTTTCCTATATTTATTCTCACTTTACATAGTGCTGTAATAACTCTGCTTGCATACAAATATTTATCCACAGCTCAGATTATTTCCTTTGTATAGATTTGTGTAAGTAGAGTTCTGAAAACCTAAAAGAAGAATAATGTTCTTAATAATCTTTGATGATTATTGCCAAATTTCTGTCTGGAATTACTTCTAATAGTTTCAATTCTCATTAGCACTTTCTATTTCCAACATTTCAAGCTCATTAGTCATTAACTAAAAAGAAATTCTTTGCTTCTTTGTATTAAAAATAATTTTAAAAAGATATTGTATTTGCATATCAGTTTCATTCATTACTAGATGAAATATTTTCTATATACTGATTAGGATATCTATATTTCTTCTGCTGCTATTTCTTTAATGAAATTACCAACATTTCTACTTGGCTCTAGAACTGTAATTCCCCTTTTGAGAATCCCCATTAAATCAAACTTGCATTATATGTGTGCAAATTTAAAAATTTGGCATACAAAAATTTCAGGTTGTATATACTTATTGTTAAGTTAATTATTTTTGCTTTCATTTTTCTCTTGTGTTTTGCCCAAGTCTTTCCTACCTAATAGAATTGGCATTTTTTAAAAAAAAGTATATTCTAGGGCTGGAGCAGTGGCTGGCGGTTATGGCGTTTGCCTGGCACGCACAAGTACACATGTTGAACCCCAGCATCACATACACAACAAAGTCTTAGATCAACAAAGGGCACATGAAAAACTAAATAAAAATTGATTCTTTCTCTTTCTCTCACCCTGTCCCTCTCTCTCAAATAGAAAAGTATATTATATCTGAAATATAAATTTAATGTGGCATAAAATGTAGACATGGATTTATCTATTTTAAAAAATAGTTAAATAACCAGTCCAGATATGTTTGTATATTTAAGCTTAATTAGAATCATGAGAATGTGCCTTTTATTTTATAGTATGAAAATTGGGAGCACAATGCTACAAACACATGTGTAAAAAGGAAAAGTGTATTCTTGTACTTTTGCATCATTCATGTTTAAGTACAATATGGCTGCTCATCTTATTTTATACGCTTCTATCATTAAAGAAGCACCACATAGATTTTATTTTTTCCTAAGTATTGGAAATCCTTCCTTTTTCTCTACTGTTATTTCTTCTTGGCCAGTTTTGCCAATTATAATATAGATTGCATAGATGGATGTATTTAAGAGGATATTTATATCTATGCACAGCTAATTCTAGTCACAGATCTACTGTCAAAATAAAGTAATCAGCATATATCGTATCCCTTGCCTCTTCACCAGTTTCAGAGCCTGTTTCAGGGAGTAGAAAGAGGGGCTCCTTTTTCTTCTGCAGTGACAATCCAAGTGAGATAACAGAGTGTTCAATTAGCTGAGCTAATGGAGCAGCTCCCCCAGTTAAACAGCAAGAATGGTTTTGAAGTCTTCATGCTTCCTGCTCAATTTCTGTCTCTATGATAACATTTTTAACTGGGTGAACAATCTCTTTATTTAAAGTCATTCTTCCCATACCTTATTAGTGAGGTGATATTCTGGCTAAATCCCAAAGAGGTCAATTCTGTTGGCAAAAAGAGGAACATTTAAGACTTACACACAACACATTTTTCCAGCCCATCTTACTCTTCTATCTTTAAATTCTTTCAAAGTTAGGAGAGGGCTGGCTGCCTACTTGGAAAAAGATCCTTTCCTTAGTCCTTTCCACAGTTTACTTCAGACCTTCTGTCTTCCTGGAGAGGAAGCTTTTAAAAGTCTCAGAGAAGGAAGTTGAACTGTCACTTTCCCTGAAATATGCAGTGTTGACAGCAAGTGTGGTAATTAGCAGAGAAAAAGGAATGCATATACAGCAGTGGGACTAGTGGTTAGAATCTCTTGTTTTAACTCTGTCAATGCTGGAGGGAGCTGCAGTGTGGAAGGCAGAACACTGGGTTTGCCTTAGGAAGATCAGCGTCTAAGAATGGGCTCTGCTGCTTAACAACTGAAGGTTCCTTATCTTTATTTCATGCTTAGCCTCAGTTTCCTTATCTTTATTTCACATGGATAGTTGTGGGTATAAAGTGAGAGATTTCACATACGAATATGTGAAAGTGCTTTGTAAATCAAAAGTGTCATACAAAATATAGAGATGTGTTATTGTTGTTATTCCAGATGTGTGAACAATGAGGGAAGGAGAAAGTTTTATTTATAGACCTTTTGTAGGAAGAAGAGGAAAGAAAGGGAACATAGAGACTGGAAAAGCTGAAACACTTGGTATGGCCCTACAAGGAGTCAGCTTCTGGGATAATAAAGGAGAGAAATGTAATGCACCCCAAGACACACACAAAAAAGAGGGACATTACCTGCAGGAATGCCCACAGGCCAAATGACCACCACCAAGGCCCTATCCAATCTGTCCAGGCAATCACTGGACGAATAAATGTCCCCAGGGGTGCAGGCCCTCAGGTCCAAAATTCCCCACACAGGCCTGACAGGGTGAAGGTCTGCTTCAATGGCTCCAGTGACTCCTATCACCATTCGTAAGCCCCAGGTATGCTTCTCCATAGGGAGCCAAGAGGTCAGTTTCCTCTTGTACACTGGTGCTAGCCTTTCTGTACCTGTCTCTTACCCTTGATCCCTCTCTTCTAATACTGTAACGGTGCAAGGAGTGTCTGGAGGGCCTGTGACTAGAAACCTGACTCTCTCACTAAGCTGTAAATGGAATAATACGTTGTTTTCTTATGTGTTTCTGATAGTCCAAAGAGTGTCCTACTCCTTATTGGGGAGAGATTTACTTTCAAAGATTCAGGACTCCATCATGATAAATCTAAGGCCCCTGGGACCACCATGCTCACATCTGTTAAAATGTGATATAAACCCCAAAGTATGGGCCACTAAAGGCAGAATTGGGCAAACAGAAAGCGTAGTCCAGTTAAAATAGTCCTAAAGGATCCCTCTGTCTTTCCATTCCAGAGGCGGAAACATGGCACCTACTCCAATGCCTTAAGGTAATTAATGAAGTAGACATTCTCCTCCACTTTGAGATGCCTAATCCTTATGCTCTCTCATTTGAGATCCTAGCTATTGCTGTTTAGCTTACAGTATTAGATGTTTCTTTCTGTACACCCCTAGCCTCTCAATTACAATATGTGTTTGTCTTTGAGGAGCCAAAAACCAGACCTGATTTTTCCCTCTCTTAGACCCAATATTAAATTGTCATTCTGACATTAACTTTTTGATATCTTAGTTCAGCTGATTCATTCCAAGTTAAAATCTGTTAAACTCTTGATGGTGATGAAGATGGAGCCACCCAGTAACACTCCAGACAGCTTTTACCATGGACCCCTTAAGTGACTTGAACATTCTTAGGAGGAAACCCAAACTTCTTGCTCCTCTTTGCCCCTTCTCAGCCAGTAGTAGCCAAAGAATGGTCAGCAGTAAAAGTTTCCTTAATTATATTGGGGAGTGAGACGGGGAAAAAGGCAGTCAGAGTAGGTAGAATGTTCGAGTCAATCAAGGGAAAACTGGTTCTTTTTCTTTAAGATCAATTTGATATCCCCAATGCTAATAAGGAAGGGGCTGTCAAGATGAGTCCAGATGCAGATACTCCCTTCTGCTAAGGAAGAAATCACATTCTTTCTATAGGTGCCTGAAGCATGAACCAAAGACTGGACCAGAACTCCCCACGCCTGAGTCCTAGGTAGGGGGGCAGGGAAGCAATGACCAACTGAGGAGAAGATGTCATATAAAAAGGACAAACCTCACTGCCTCTTCGGCTCTGTCACCTTCTCCCACTCTGGGGGAGTCTTTGTCTCTTCTTTGCTTTACTTTCTACTTTACTTTACTTTCTGTAAAATAGAATCTGTCTACTACGCTTGTCTGGGTGTCCCTTGGTTTCATTCCTTGACTCTGAGAGGACATGAACCCCACATCCAAAAAACCAGCATCAACGGGACCAGAATTAGAGGTAGCCAGTTGTCCTAGAGAATGAGCCCTAAGTCGTGTCCTTCAGAACCTGGCCACAGCATTTAGGACTTTATTTATTTTCCTTGAAATAGGTAGAATGAAATGCCATTTTCTTAAGGAAGGGTAAGTCTTTTGGAATCTACGTTTTTAGGAATAGGTTCAGACATCCAGCCTTCTATTCACACATTTATTCATCTGTGTGATTCATATGCATTTTGCACTGATTTTGCATAATACATTTATATTAAGTTATATAATTGCAAAGGTGAAAGAAATAGTTTCTGCTTAAAGATGCAAGGCTTTTTTTTTTTTTTTTAAACAAACAAACTCTGGAAAGAACTCCCGAAGGGAAAACAGGCTGAAAAAGAGGGTATGAGGTGCAGAAAGAAAAGAACCAGACCTCAACAGATCAAGGAAATTTATGGAAATAGTTGCAGGGACACAATTTCCAAGTGGGAAATGGCCGCATGGCTTTCACGGGCTGAATTGGGGGAGGAATCACAACAGGAAGTTTTCTGGTTTAACTCGGTTTTTCAGTAGGGTGGCTATTAGACTGTATTTTTTCAGTAGGGTGGTGTTCCTCTGATAAGTGCGTGAGGCGATACATTCCAATGAGGGCCTGAGTCTGTAGATTTCGAAACAGGGAGTAGGGGGTTTGATGCCTGCCTGAGTGGCTTCTGGTAATTTTTCCATATCTATCAACTCTAGTTAAGTAAAAATAAACATAAACTATAAAACTACTCTAGAGAATTTTGTACAAACTTAAAAGCAATTTTTTGTATCATTTTAAGATTCCCTGCCCCCTACCATAGTCTATTGTTTCAATTTTAAGCTATTTATTTTACTCTTAAGTTGGCTAGTATGTAATCCTTTACACTTGTAATTCTTATTTTAAAACTTGTAATACTTATTTTAAAACTTTTATGCTTTGTTTAAATTTTTTTATTAAGTCAGAATAAATGCAAAAGTTGGAATATTTTATTTAAGCTTCTTCCAGGAAGTGAGGCCAAGTTACCAGATGGGAAATAGACTGCAGAGGTGGGACCAACACAATAAACAATATTAATGACAATAATTCTGCTTATTTGTGTCATTATTAATTTCTTTCATCAGTATTTAACACTTTTTAGTAGAGTTCTTTCACTTCTTTGATTGAATGTACTCCTAAGTATTTTTAATTTTCAAATAACATCGTAGATTAAACTGTTTTCTTATTTGGTTTCCAGGTAGTTTGTCACTAAATACGTAGAAATACTACTAATTTTTCTATGTTGAATTTTTTATGCTTTGATTTGACTAATTTCATTAATTTCATTTACCATTTTTTAACAATTTTTTGATGAAGTGTTTAGGACTTTATATATGACCCTGTTGTTGGCAGTAAACAATGACAATCTCATTTTTTCCTTTCTGATTTTGATGCCTTTTATTTCTTTTATTTGGCTAACTTCCTGGGCTAAAACTTCCAGTACTGTGCTGAACACAAGGGGTGAGAGTAGACACCTTTGTAATGTTCCCGATGTTAGGAGAAAAGTTTATGTTTCAACCTCATTGAGTGGGATGTTAACTATGAGCCTATCATAAATATGGCCTTAATTGTGTTGAGGAACATTCTTTCTATACCCAATTTGTTGAGGGTTTTTAATTAAGAAAGAATGTTAAATTTTGCCAATTGTACTTTTTTAATGTTTTATTAAGGAGTTGAGTTATTGTACAATCATAAATGCATATAAAGTTATAATATGATAGGGATATGTTCTTAAACCAGAATTACCTCCACATTACCCATACCCAGTCTCTTGATTCTTCTATATTTTGCCCCTACAAGAGTTATAAATGCTTAGATTGTGAATTTTCCAGAATTAAATGATCGCCGAAGATTTATTGGATTATCAGGAGGGTAAAGAGTATGCCACATTATTGATTGTCTCCCTCAATCACACCCTATTCTCCCCACCTTCTATACCTGTCCCCCCACCACACATATCTATGGTTGCCCTAGATTATGTGTTGCTATGCCTTTGCTGTGTCTAATACATGAGTTTGACTACCTTTCACCCAAGACTGGGTTTAGCTCCAGACTCCACAAATGAGTGAAAACATTAGACCCTTGAATCTGTGAGTTTGGCTAACTTTGCTCAGCATGATTTCTTCCAAAGCCATCCATGTACCTTCAAGGGCAGCAATATCATTGTTTCTAATTTCTTAGTAGAACTCCATGGTATGAAATATATATATATATATATATAGTATAGTTTTTGGATCCACTCATCCAGTGAGGGGCATGTGGATTTGTTCCATAATTTAGCTATTGTAAATTGATTGAGATGCTATGAACATAGATTTTTCTACATTGCTATAATGTGTTGATTCCAACTCCTCTGTGAAAATGCTCAGAAGAGGGATAGCTGGGCTGCATGGTGGATCCATCCCTAATTTTTTGAGGAGTCTCCATACTGCTTTCCAGAGTGACTGTACCAGTCTGCAGTTCCACCAACAGTGTGCTAGTTTTCCTATTTCCCCGTGACCCCTAAAGCATCTGTTGTTGTTTAAATTCTTCATCTTTGCCAATCTGACTGGAATGAGGTTAAATCTTAATGTAGCTTGGATTTGCATTTCTCTGATTACAAGTGATTTAAAATACTTTCTTATGTATTCATTGGCTTGCTCAATTTCCTCTGTTGAGAAGTTTCTTTTTGGCTCTTTGGCCCATTTATTGATTGGATTGTTTGTGTTTTTTGTATTAAGTTTTACCAAAGGCCTTTTCTGCATCAATTGTGATGATCACATGATTTTTGTCCATAATTCTACGTAAGTGATGAATCACATCTATTGATTTGCATATGTTGAACCAGCCTGGAATGAAGCCCACTTGATTGGTGAACTTTCTTCTTGATGTATTTTTGAATACAGTTTGCTAGAAACTTATTAAGAATTTTTGCATCAATGTTTATCAGGGATATTGGTCTATAGTTTTCTTTTTTTGATGTGTCTTTGTCTAGTTTTGGTATCAGAGTTATGATTGCCTCATAAAAAGTATTTGGGAGAGTTCCCTCCTTTTCAATTTCTTGGAATTGTTTAAGAAGGAGAGGTATTATCTCCTGGTAGGCATGGTAAAATTCAGTGGGGAATCCATCAGGTCTTGGGCTATTCTTCTTTGGAAGGCGTTTAATTGCTACATGGATTTCAGTGCCTGTTATTGTGCTGTTTAGCATTTCCATATCATCCTGCATCATCAATTTTAATGTTTTACCTAATGAGCTGATCATATAGTTTCTGTCCTTTACTCTGTCAGTATGGTGAATCAAACTTATTGATGCATGTAATTTGTACCTTCTTTGCATCCATGGGTTAAATTTCACTTGATCATCTTGAGTGATCCTATATATGTTCTGATGAGTATGGTTTCTAGTATTTTGTTGCTGAATTTTACCAAAGGCCTTTTCTTCATCAATTGAGATAATCATATGATTTTTTTTGTCCTTATTTATGCTTAAGTGATGAATCACATTTATTGATTTGCATATGTTCAACCAGCCTTGTACACCTGGAATGAAGCTTCAACCAAAAGGATAGGATATAGGTTGGAGAGTCCCCACATAAACCAACTTGTATAAGTGCAATTCATTTTCAACCAAGGCCCCAAAAACACACAATGGGGAAAAACAGTCTTTTCCATAAGGGATGTGGGGAAATTAGGTATCAGAAAATGAAAACAGAGTAGTGTCTCACTCCTTCTATAAGAAAAAGAAAATAAAGCCTTGTGTAAGATCTGGAACTGTAAAATTACTAGAAGAAGATAAAGGGGAGAAAGCTCTATGACATTGGTCTGGGCAATGATTTCTTGGATATGGTCCACAAATGACAGATGATGAAAGAAAAATAGAAAAATAAGATTGCATCCATCTAAAAAGCTGATGCACAGAAAGGAAATAACACAGTGAAAAGATACTTCACAAATTGGGAGAACACATTTTAAATCATACATCAAATATGGGGATAATATCCAAAATATATAAGGTATTCAAACAACACAATAGTAATAAAAATAATCCAACTAAAACATGAGGAAAAGACCTGAATAGACATTTATCAAAAGAAAACATAAATGGCAATGGATATATGAAAAAATGCTCAATGTCTGTAATCAGGGAAATTCAAATCAAAATTACAATGAGATATCACCTTATATCTGTTAGACTGACTGTTATCAAAGGAATTAACAATAACAAGCATTGGTGAGGTTGCTAAAAAAAGAACACTTGTACACTGTTGGTGGTATTGTAAATTAGTACAGGTATTTTGAAAAACAATACTGAGATTTCTCAAAAGACCAAAAATATAATTATCATATAAGCCAGAATTCTTGCCCTGGTTATGTATCTAGAGGAATTGATATCAATAGGTTGAAGATATATCTACACTTCAATGTTCACATGTTCATTGCAACATGATCTAAAATGATCAAGAGATGAAAACTACCCACTACTTTTCCATTAGCAAATGAATAGGAAAATAACATGTACACACACACACACACACACAGAGAGAGAGAGAGAGAGAGAGAGAGAGAGAGAAAGGAATACTGGTCAGCTCAAAAAAAACAGAAATTTTTTATGCCTGCATTGATGGACCTAGAGTACATTAAGCTAAGTGAAATAAGCCAGGTACAAAGAGACAAATACTGCGTGATCTCATTTCTATGTAGAGTTTTAAAAAGTTGAACTCATAGAAATAGAGAGTAAATGGTGATTACCAGAGGCTGGTAAGAGGGGGAATGAATGAATGGAGAAAAGGTGGAGTTTGGTCATTGGTATACAGTTTCAGTTAAATAATAGGAATAAATTCTGGTGATCTAATTACTAATAATATATTGTATATATTGTATAGTTCAAAACAGCTAAAAGATAGATTTTAATATTCTCATCATAAAGAAATGAGAACTATTTCAGGTGATGAGTATACTAAGTAGCCTGATTTGATTATTCCATAATGTATATATGTATCAAAACACCATATTTTGGGGCTGGAGCAAAGGCTTAGTGGTCACAGCGCTTCCTGGGCAGGTGTGACTACGCAGGTTCCAACCCCAGCACTATGTAGACAACAAAATGTCCCAGTAATGAAAGCCACATGAAAAATTAAATAAAATTGATCCTGTCTCTCTCTCTCTCTCTCTCTCACTGACCCTCTGTCTTAAAAAAAATTCATGCCTTAAATGTACAATTATTATTTGTTCATTAAAATTATTTTTAAAAAATCTAAAGTGAAATCTATGAAAAGACATGTGCTTTAGATAGGCTAATGACTTAGCTATATTTCAAAAATTTTCCCTTGAGAAATTTTTCAAGATTTATTGAATACGTTGAAGGAAATTTAGGTAAAGCATGTTTTGTTTGTTACTTTCTATTCTAGGGATGAGAGACAATCATTTTATATTTCATTAGTTGCGTAAAATGCAGCTATTTCATTAGTTGCATAAAAATTCATATGTAGAGATCTAAGTTAACTGGCAACAAATTTTAGGTTTATTGAAGTTATACTTTAATGTTCTTCACAAGTTGACTTAGTTGATAGCTGCTCAGAAAGCTTGCTCTTAATCTGGCTTTTATATTTTACCTCTCCCAAGAGAAAAATATCTATCAGAACAGAATCAGATCTCAGTCTTATTAATTTTTTTGTATCTCTTTCACTCACTCTTATAAGACCTTCATTAAGTCACTATAAGGATAGAGCACTATAGATAAATTTGGCTTTTCTTTTTTCTGTTTTCTTTCCTTTCTCTCTTACTTAAAATAAATATTGTGTCATAGACTATTTAGAAATTACATAAGTAAATTTTTTCAATAAGGTAAAGATTGCACATATTTTAGCACCTTTGTTTCTACTTGCTATATAATTGCATATCCATAAATATGTATATATGTAAAATATGTGTGTATGTGTATGCATATGTGCATGTGTGTATATGCATGTAGAATATATAAATATATATAGTAGTGGGAGTTCTGGCTTATATGCTAATTATATTTTTCAAATAAAAATAGAAAAAATATGAATATTATATGCTAGGTTA
Source organism: Aplodontia rufa (assembly GCA_004027875.1). Classification (NCBI taxonomy): domain Eukaryota; kingdom Metazoa; phylum Chordata; class Mammalia; order Rodentia; family Aplodontiidae; genus Aplodontia; species Aplodontia rufa. The sequence goes on from PVKS010027509.1 coordinate 17,750, forward strand.
CTGTTTTGTAATTTTTTTGCTTATAAAAATTACAATCATCTTTGAAAAAATCTTACTCCAACATAATTTATTGTCTATATTCCAATGCTTGGTTTTGCTGTTGTTGATTTACCATTTTCCATGTTATTTTTACATGTACATTATAAACTATATTGACATCATTTAGTTAAAATTTTTATATATATAAATGATTATTTTATTTGGATTATACATTCCTATAAATGGAATAACAAGATCAAAATGTATTTATTTCTGATATATGTGAGATATGAGAAATAAAAATGACCAAATTATCTTTCTTAAATGTACAAATTTATACTTATTGCACATGAATGCCTGTATTACACTACCAAACTCCTACTAAGATTTGTAGATTCCTTAGAGCATTTTTTATTACTTCTTAACAAAGTTATTTATGATAGAAAAAAATTAATTGAACTCATGTTTACTACAAATTAGTATAACTTCCTGTATTAGCTCTCTTCATGGTGACAAAGTATCTGTGATAAATCAACTTGAGGAAAGGTTTATTTTGGCTCATATTTTCAGGCGATGATTGCTTAGCGTCCTTGTTTTTGGGCCTGTTCAAGGTCACATCCCCAGTGACCTAACTTCCTTCACTATGCCCTACCTCCTAAAGGTTCTGCATCTCCCAAAGCACAACAGGGTAGCAACTAAGGCTTTAGTATAAGAGGGACATTTAAGATCCAATCCATAATACTTTCCTTCAATAAATACCAATGAATTCTAATAGTCTTAACATTAAATCTCTATAAGTTAGAATAGTTGGGAAATTACATAAGATTTTAATTTTGCACAGCATGAATTGATGTGAAGTGAACAAAATGTGAATAATATCGAAGGAAAAATCAAAGAAATGAGTTAGACAAACCAACAGGTAAACTGTTTTTCAGAATGTAGAAAGCAATGCATTATGACAGAGAAGAGGTGCCTAAATTTTGCAAAACTTCTAAGTCCTCTAATGTTAGTTTTTCTTATCAATGCAATTCTGAAACTATTTTTCTACTAAATTTATAGAGTTGTTTGAAAACTGATGAAAAATGTCTGAAAAAACATTGAAATGTGATATATAATTTGAATTAATATGTGATCCTCCTTGGTTTGGCATGATATCAACATCATTATCATCAATATCATTATCGCTGTCATGTCTAATATTCCATGTTTCTGTGATATTTTACCATAAAAGTTCTTAATATTATATTTAGGTGATGAGGCAGAAATTATTATTTCCATTTCTATAGATAAAGAAACTCAGGCCAGAGAGTTTAAAAGATTTTTCTCAAGGCTTCTTAACTAGTAGACAATCAGGAATTTAAAACTTTTAATGTCTGAATGCTCTTTGTTACATTGGTTTGAAGATGAGTGAAAAGTTCACCACTGCTGGTTCTAGGGCTCTATTTTCAAGCCCCCTTATCGATTTTGAATTCATGTAGTCAGTTCAATTTTTCAACTATTTGAAATACATAACATAGTACGCAATAACGCAGTATGAGAAATTTGAAAATGGAAGATGGAGTCCTAACCCAAGGTATGCTTTCTATAAGCTTGGTGTGAGAGAAAAGGAAACTAGTGGTTTTAACAGCATTGTTACTCCAAAGAAATGAAATTTGCCCAAATCCACCCTTCTGAATGCTGGAGCTATGAAAATGTGCTGTTTGTGTAAGATGAGTTATCACATGAAGGATAAAAGTGTGGAAGTAAACATTTACTTTGGAGCATGACATCTCCCAGAGGCAAACTTCTACATCCAGTTTCCTTCCACTACAATGCTTTTTCAAGGATTTTTAAAAATATCTTACTGACTGACACATAAGAATGATTCCTAGAGACTTAAAACTTGCTGGGTTCAAACTCTGAAACGGCAGCTAACTTCCTTCATGTTGATTTTATTCAGCCTTTGAATACCTGCAAATATTCAAAATTAGCAATATATGAGAAAGTTTAAAGTGGTTGGGTAATGTGGACAATTGTTTTTCCTCTGTTTGGTGGAATCTCTAAGATACTATCCCCTAAGATGTACCAATCCTTTTTACAAATAAAGATTTTATTTGGGTTTATGCACGCATCTGTGAAACAGAATAAAGGCATTCATTTACGTATTCATTCAACATAAGTGTCTCCTTCGTGCTGTGTGCTGTGCTGGGCTGTAGTTAGGAAGATGAAGGAAGTCATGGATCTCAAGAAACCGAGCCTGCATGAGAAAACATCAGAATGGATCATTGCGATGTGCTTGGAGTAACTGCTGGGATGGAGGCACTTTCTTGACTCTGGGGTTACCGAGAAGCATTCCACCTGAATTTCAGATTTGTCTAAAATATAAGACTGACATTCAGTCTGAGTTGATATTGATGGGGCCATGAGCAAAAGCTAGTTCCTAAGCTTTAGTGTTGCGTCAGTCACACATTCACCACTTTACTACGTTCCCTTTTCCACACACCTTTGAGAGATGGCTTACAGCTTAGTGCTCGAGTATGATTTCTGAAATAAGATTCATTCTTTGTGTTTCTGACACCTGCTGTTCCCATAGTTTGGATAAATATCATACCTTTTTAAATCCCTATATTCTTTCCTGTTTTTTTTTTTTTTGAAGAGAGAGAGAGAGAGAGAGAGAGAGAAAGTGAGAATCAATTTTTAATTTTTTTTCCATCTGGCTTTTATTTCTCTGACAGTTGTATATGTGGTGCTGGAATTTAAACCTGGGTCCTGATGCATGCCGGACAAGTGCCCCAGCTGCTGAGCCACCACTCTAGCCCCTATTCTTTAGTTTTAATATATTAATAATAGCTGTATCCAGCTATATAGGGTTATTTTAAAAAAAGAAAAGAGAGAAAGAGAAGCAATCTATTTAGTTTCTCAAGTGAATTTCATTCCTTGGACTCTTTGTTGTGTACATGGTGCTGGGGTTTGAACTCTTGTATTTGTGAATGCCAGGCAAGTGCCATAACCACTGAGCTCCAGCCCCCTCATAATGTTATTTTGGAGATTAGAAGAAATAATTAGTAATATTTGGTTATCCAATTTTTGATTATATAGTCAATAAACCATAGCTGCTGCCAATGTCATTATTATTTCTTCTCATAGTTCGTAAGTAAGTTAATTTTATTTTGGTCATGATAGAGTTTTTTGTTTTTTGTTTTTTAGAGAGAAGAACAGTGAGAGAAAAAGAAAGAGAGAATGAGAGAATCAGTTTTTATTTAGTTTTTCACATGGCTTTCGTATATGTGGTGCTGGGATTTAAAACTGTGTACTCATTCATGCAGGGCAAGCACTGTAACCTGTAACCGCTAAGGCGCTGTTCCAGTCCAGTAATAGAGTTTTTTTTTTTTTTAATAGAAGGAAAGCCAGTGAGATCAAGGCTCAGAAGTGCCTTGATCATATTTGGTCCTTGACTCGTTCATTTAATTTTCTTGGATGTACATTTTCTTTCTGAAGATTGAAGGTAGAGCTGGAGAGTAAGGTTGAGTTGCACAGCCTCAGGGGTCTCTGACAGTCTCCTTGTTTGTCTTCCTGGCTGATGCTAGCATTCTGCTCTACTGGAATGATTGAGGAACGTTCACAAGATGAAATTTCATAGATTTCAATGTGAAATTCTTGCTTCCAAGGAAGTTAATCAGGCAAGAATGATGGGATGGGAGTTGACCCTCTGTTAGGAGGCTTTCAGGTTCAGAAGGTAGAAGCCTTTAAATTGACTTCAATTGTGTCTGTAAGTGTCTCATAGAGTGAATAGGATTGTAGACATGTTTGACCACTGTGTCTTCCTGATCAGAGCTTACATGGAACCTGGGTCTAGTTTGGGGTAAAGACTTATCCAAGGACAACGTTAGCAAGTGTGAGATGGCTAGAGGAGGAAACGTGGAATGTTGGAATGGTGAAAGTTCTGGGAATCATACTTTGTGCAGATATTTGAGAAAATTGAAACTTGTGAATCTGGGAAAAGGCCTCATTCCAGAGGTTGGAGGAGGCAAGAACAGGAAATACTCTTCACCATTTGAAGTACTACTTTATGGCAAAGGGTTTTAGATATATTCAGGGTGGTCCTATGAGAGAGAACTGGGGCCCAAAGTGGAGCTTTTCTGGGGCAGAAAAATTCTGGTTCAATTTAGCAATGTAATTTTAAACAATTAGATCAATCTTTTAGAAGTGTGTGTGTGTGTGTGTGTGTGAGAGAGAGAGAGAGAGAGAGAGGATTGAACCCAGGGTTACTTAACCACTGAGTCACATCCTGCACCCTTTTTATTTTTTATTTTTGAGACAGGGTCTCACTAACTGGCTGAAGCTGCCCTTGAATTTGGGATCCTCCTGCCTCAGCCTCCTCTGGAGCTGCAGGCATTACAGGAGTATACCACCATGCCCAGCTTTTTTCCTTTCTTTTTCTTTTTTTGGAGGGGGGGTGGAATAATAAGTAGCTTGTGATACAACTGCTTAGAAAAAAATTAATCAGTATTTCTTACACATGGTCCAGGCAAAGAACAACTTGAGCTTCTTGATAAAAATACAGACTTTCAAACTTTTCCCTTGGAGCTGTGATTCAATAGTACAGGGAAAAGTCATAGACATACATAATTTTGATTTACCTCATTGTGAAATTTTTATGAGCAAAAAAATTTCAAAAAGCCTTCATGGCTCCTCTGCCATGGATATTCTAAAGAGGTTTTTGAGTTTATGGAATATTATTTCTAGGATGCTAAAGATTGATTTTAAATTTCTGATAGATTCTCATCTGCCATGGATATTCTAAAGAGGTTTTTGAGTTTAAGGAATATTATTAGTTCTAGGATGCTAAAGATTAATTTTAAATTTCTGATAGATTCTTAATACATTTAGTGCTTAACTTTCATTGTAATGATTATAGCAACAACATTTTAAGAAATATTATTTTAATATATAATATGTAATTTAGTATATGTGATCACTAGTATGGAGATATTTTATCTTGAAATGTACAAATACATTTAGAAAGCTTAGAAATAATTGAATCACTGGTATTCAGGTTTTTAAAGATATATACTTTCAATATCTCAAACCAAGATTTTCCTTTATGTCATTGTACAAAAAATAAACATGTGATTCGCCAGTTAGTATGATTTATGCTTTTTAAAATGATGCCCCAAAGTTTGAAAAAAATGATGGTTTGCATAATATAAACTATTAAAGTTTGAGTGGATTATGAATCTGCAATTCAGGACATAGATTTTTGTCTGATTTAGAGAAAATTAGCCTCTGACACTTTAGGCCTTAGAAATTATAGCTGTTATCAGAAACATCCACTTTTAAATTATTATGACACAAAGTAAGTTCCGGTAACCACCTAGGGACCTGCATGCTTTTGACTTCATGTCAATTTTATTTCTGTGATAATTGAACCAGCTGTGGGCTTGTGTCAGAAATTTTACTTTGCAAAATGAAGAAAAATGTGTCGAACTAAAGTAAACTAAGAAATCATTCAGAAATTCCTTCTAGTTATCTGTAGCAGAACCAATTTATCAGCATAAATCATTCCTTTATTTTTTCTCCAGAAGGGAGAAAATGGAAATTGAGAAATAAGAAAACTTACCAGTATTTATTCTGGAGGAAGAATAAGCATGAGGAAGATTCAGAGGCTGCCCATTGGGTGCAACACTGAAGCTGACGATGTGGAAGCTTTCTGCAGCTTGCAGTGAAGGCACATGAAAAAGAGACTCAGACCACAGTATTTCAACTTCTATGTACGGTAATATTTTATAAAGCAAGTGCTAACTAATTCAGTCACTTGCCTTTATGATCACTTTTTCTATAACCTATTAGGATTCTGTTAGGCTCAACATTTCTGCCTAACTTAATCATTTCATCTTTTAAAATAAAGGGCTGGAGCAGTGGCTCAGTGGTTATGGCGCTTGCCTGGCAAGTGCAAATATGTGGGTTTGAACCCCAGCACCATGTACACAATGAAGTGTTGGAGCAACGAAAGCCACATGAAAAACTAAATAAAATTGATCTTCTCATTCTCTCTCTCTCACTGTCCCTCTATCTTTAAAAAAATAAAATAAATGTTTAGGTTTTGATAAGTGGTCCAAAATATTTTAGAACAGACTTGAGAAAAATTATGTCCCTTCTAGTTGAATCTTATCTCTGCTATGAAAATGAAGTATGGTAGTATGTAGGGTACCTCAGAGGATCCTGACTTGGAAACCCACATTTTTTCCTTTATATTATAATACCTGAATCTTCTTTTATTTCTACAAAAACCATACTTAACTAAATTATGCTGTAATTATTGACAGCACAGTCATTCTTTTCTATATCTTGCCTTTTGGTTTCCTAATATATTTTATCTTACTAAGTTCTTTGGTTCTTTTTCAGATTCACTTTTTTACTGTATTTACTTGTTAAGAATGGAAGTTAGAATAAATCCATTTTCCTGAAGTGCAGTTTTGATGGATTGTCTTATACATTTAGAAATAGATAAAAAAATGACAATCTCCATTACTGTGTTTATGGTGACATCATGCTATCAGAGACTGACTGATTGGCAAAAATATAGGTTTCACAAAATGTATTTTTATAAGCTAATTCTAGTCAATTTTCAGTTCAGTTACTTAGGACATTCTAAATTTTAGCTAAAAGGCATACATTCTTAAGGATGAGCCATACTGAAAATAGATAATCTGACTTTGAGTAGTGTAGGATACATCAGACTACTACTCAGGATGAGGCAGGGCAAGAGTCATCTAAAAAACTCAAAGAAACATACTATGTAAGACATTATTATTATTATTATTATTATTATTATTATTAAAGAAAGAAGGAGAGAGAGAGAGAGAGAGAGAATCAATTTTTTTATTGAGTTTTTCACAAGGCTTTTGTTGCTCTGACACTTAGTTGTGTACTTGGGTGCTAGGGTTTGAACTCGTGTACTTGCATGTGCTGGGCAAGCGCCATTACCGCCAAGCCACCACTCCAGCCCCAAGACATTATTATTTTTAAGACATTTTTTGACAGTGTCCTTGAATCACATTATAGTTAGTGAACAGCAGTACTCTGCAGGCAAGGAAAATACAAATTTCTAGTCAACGCATCTGGTCAAGGTCCTTACCTCCAAAAGACATCTGCATACCACTGCTGTCAGGATCCTAAGTCCTGCATGCTTCTGGTTCAGGCTTCATTTTCTCCCTTTGCCCTTTTCTTTCTATGCTATGGCATGTCTTATTTTTGGTCTTTTAAAAATATATATACTGATAAGAGATAGGGACTTCCTTGCTTAAAATGAAGGGATTTATTTTATTCTACTCTTTCAAAAGAGAGAAGCTTATTAGAAGGTTAAAGTTATGAAGTAAACTCCAAGTAAACTTTGTGCAGCTAGAAGTGGAATATCCTATTTAAAGATAATGCCTCCAAAGTGTGCGTGATTGTCCAAGGCTTGCTTTTGTCATTTTAAAATATGCCTCCTTTTAAGTTGGAAATACTGTAAGGGCAAGGATAGAATATTTTAAAATAAATAATCCATAGAATTTTATATACAATTGTTGTCCCATAAGTATTACTGACACTGATTAATGTGTTTGGATCTAGTGCATTGATGTATTGTACCGCCAAGAATTAAAGATGTAGTGGCTTAATCTGAAATTATTCATAGCACTCTGGTGAATGACTTAGTGCCCTGCTCTATTCTGTTTCTGTATGAATCATCCTGCATTCTCCTTTCTGCAGGACTCTGATGACACTGTTGCTTTCTCATGTATAGATAGCCCAGCAAAGCTTTTGGAGCTAAATGTACAAAGACATGAGTCAGATCATTAAGTAGGTGCTGGACTCTGAGTCTGAAAGCAATGGACATCCTATGTTATAAATATTAATTGGATAAAATAGCAGTCAGGGGACACTCTTAATTTTGAAAAATGTGCTATAACAGAGGGTGTTATAAGTACATGATAAATAAGCCACTCTGGGGAATCCTCTGAGAAAAACACCACTTGAAATCACACAAACAGCTATAATTTGTTGGAGCAATGAGAAAGAAGTACTCTGGTTTTCCCAAGTATTCTTAGGGTAGAAAACTTAGTTTTCTCTGTAATTCAGAGAATGTTAATGGTTCAGAGAAAATTCTTGAAATATTCTCCATGTGTTAGGGACAATAGACAACTGAGATTCTTAAGCAGAGAAAAAAAAAGTGCATTTTGGGCTGGAGTGGTAGATCAGCAAGTAGAGTGCTTGCCTGGCAAGCAAGAGAGGACCCAGATTCAAATTCCAGAACCACGTACACAAGTAAATGTTGGAAAAACAAAAGCCCAGAAAAAGTAAATAAAATTGACTCTTTCTCCCTCTCTTTCTCTTCAAAAAAAAAAAAAAAAAAAAAAAAGCACATCTTCTTAAAAGAATCGATCTAATTAAAACGTTCTTTATTGTTGTGAAACAATATGTACTTGTTAATGCAAAATTCAGGAAAAAGGAAGACATTAGGATAAAAATCTCACAAAATTAAATGTACTTTTATTATATGTTCTGGCATTTGTGTTCTTTGGTGTTTACCCAAATAAGTTGAAAATTTATATTTACACAAATATAAATTTATATTTGCACTTGTGTTTTTTTTAGCTAATTTAGTCATAATTGTAAAAATTTACAAATAACCAAAATATCTTTTAGGTAGTTCAGGGAATAAGTAAACTGTAGTACATCAAGACAATGGAATATTGGCATAAAAAGAAATGAGATGTCAAGTTCTGAGCAGACATGGAGGAAACATAAATGTGCATTACTAAGTGAAATCAGCCAATCTAAAAAGCCAGTCACACAGTCGGTATGATTCCAGCTACATGATATTCTGCAAACATCCCAACTATGTAGAGAAAAGGTCAGTAGTTTCCAGAATGATGTATGTGTGTCAGTCAGGGGGAGACAGGTAGCGGAGGATGATAGGCCAAGCACAAAGAATTTTTAGAGCAGTGACACTCTTCTGTATGCTGCTACAATGGGGGATGTAGGTATGTGTTTGTGGTTAAAACCCTTACTGGACAACCTGAAAATGAATCCCGGTGTAAACTGTGGATGTGGGTGATAATAATGTGCCAATATTAGTTAATCGGTTACAGCACATGCACTGCTCTGGGGTGAGTATATGAGAACTCTGTTTTCTGTGTTCAACTTTGCTGTAAACCTAAAGCTTCTCTTAAAAATACCTTTTCTCATGGGGCTGGAGCGGTGGCTCAGCAGTTATGACGCTAGCCTGGCATGAACTAGGACATGGGTTCAAAGCCCAGCACCATGTACACAACAAAGTGTCCGAGCAACAAGAGCCACATGAAAAACGAAATAAAATTGATTCTCTCTCTCTCTCTCTCTCACTGTCCCTCTCTCTTAAAAAAAAAAAAATCCTCATGTTCATATGTGAACATATCATAGTGACTCTTGTCAACCTGTATATCAACAAGTCACTAAATTTAAAAAATTATAGTAAATAACAGAAAGATCAGTAAGATCAGTACAGTAGAGGGAAAAGAACACAGGGAGGGGAAATATTGGAGACCAAATTAGAACAAGTTATACTTCATGTTTTTATAAAAATGTCAATGTATGTCCTATTGTCAAGTATATCTGAAAAGAGCAGGGTTGTAGGAAGGGAGGGAAGGGGAAATACAGGCAACTGAGTTAAAGATAGATACACTTGGATTGGAGTAGTGGCTCAGCACTCGTGAGTGCACAGGTTCAAACCCCAGCA
>PVKS010027510.1:0-27399 GCA_004027875.1 Aplodontia rufa
TCCTATTGATCTTTCTGAGTATTTTCAACCAAAAAGTGCAAGGAGTTGAAAATGAGTTCTGGAAAGATGTAGTGTATCCCAGCACAAATGGTCCCCAAACACACATTTGCGTAAAAATGGAAGAAAAAACACAACTAAGAAAGAACAACAACAATAAAAAAATTCCCAGTAGCATTAAAAATAAAGTTGTTCACAGATTTTATTCCTCTCATCTAAGTATTAGCACTCAGTCAATTTCAAGTCTATCTGCTTATGCATTTGAATTATACTTTTTAATTAGTGGATTTCAAAAAAATATCAGAGTAGAAGCAGGGAAGGGAGAGGGAGGGAGGATAGAGACGGATTGAGGGAGACAATCAGCAATGTGGTATACTGTTTACACCCAAGAATCCAAATAATACTTATGCAATCATTTAATTCTGAGAAATTCACAATCTAAACATTCATATCTCTTGTAGTGGCAAAATATAGAAGAATCAAGAGACTGGGGTGTAGTGGATATGGGGGTAATTCTGGTTTAGGAACATGTTGTTACTTTATATGCATTTATGATTGTACAGAGCCTTAATAAAATTTAAAAGTAGAAAAGAAAAGAAGGATTCTAAGTTTTACAAAATGAACAAGTAAATATCAAATTTAGCCCCAAAACTCAGAAAATGACAATATAATTCCAACAATGATGCTAACATGACCTTTATTCATTTTAATAATAAAGACACATTTGTATTAAGGTTTCATAGCAGTCAACATAATTTAAATAAAAGCAAGACCCAGCTGTCTTCTTATTTTAATGAGTAAATTTACTCACTAAAACATCTAATAGCTATTGAGTATAATGCTAGCTGACATTTACTGGATACTTGCGTCTGTCAGATGGTTCACATGAAGGATCTCATTTAATGCCCCCGGCAGATCTAGGAAGTATTAATTAAGATATTGCCACCTCACTGACAAAAAGCTAAGATGTGGAGGGGAAAATTACTTACTTGGGACCTCACATCATTTAAGAAAACTAATTCAAGATCTGAACAGAGTCTCAACAGACAGACTTCTATTTCAAGCGAGATACTGTGTTGATACATATTATATTTATAATATTTACCAGTGTTCTCCCTGTTTGCAGTTAGTACAACAGAGATAAGATAAAATATATCAATACAATAAATATTTATTGTCTACTAAATGCAAGGCATCTTACCAGATATTGATGATAAAACCAAGAAATTTAAAGTCTAATTATAGTGAATATCTATATCTACCCATTTCTATGAAGTTGTACATGTAATTTCCACACCAGGAGTTAAGAAAATGTGACTCTGCCTCCTAGAAGTGTTTAATTGTTTAGCTGGCATAGAACATCTTGTACTACCACCCCTGACCGGATACTTGATAAGCTGTGGCCAATCAGTAATATTCTCCAGGAATGCAAATTTGGGCATTAGAGGTTCTGGTTCTTTGCTTAAGGAGGTGACATAAACTGAAGAGACTTTGCTGAGATCTAACATTTTGCTATTAATCTGGGAAATAGCTTGCTGCAGATGAAAGATGAAGCAGGCCAGCAGTGAGAAACTAGTATCAACGGTGGGGTCACTTGATGCCTTATTTCAGTTGTGTCTGAGACCCATATTAGGCTCCTTCCTAGAGTTATGTGAAGCAATCCCTTTTTAAAAGTTTTCTTTCTTTTCTTCCTTCCTTCCTTCTTTTCTTTTTTTTTCTTTCTTTCTTTCTTTTTTTTTTTTTTTTTTTGGTGAAAGGATACTGGGATTGAACCAAGGGTCCCTCAACCACAGAGTCACATCCTCAGCCCTTTCTTTTTATTCTGAGATAGGGTCTTGCTGAGTTGTGTAGGGCCTTGCTGAATTCCTTAGGCTGACTTCAAAATTGAAATTCTCCTGCTTCAGTCTCCTAAATTGCTGGGATTAGAGGCTTCACCACCATGCCTGGCTGCAATCTGGTATTCTATACAAATAGTTTTCCTTTTTGTTTATGTAAGTTGAAACTGAATTTGTAGTACTGTTAATCTATAAATTTCTAATTATAATAGAAAAATATGATTTTTTCACCATTTAGTACTGTATAACTGAAAACGATTTTCTTACTTTTTATTTCTGATAGGAACATATTGAGCATGTGGAAATATGGAACAAACATTTTTAAAGACATCAAAATTCAACAGTGTTCTGGAAAAGAAGGTAATAGCTGCTGTTCAGCACGTTCTACAAAATTCTCCAGTCATGAGATCGTCAGTTCTCATTTTCCTCCACTTTGCTATACTTACTTATTATTTCTAGAGGCTTCTTGCTATCGGCATTGCTTTCTTTGTATTTTGTATGTTGATGATCATGTTATCTGGAAGGAAAGTAAGTTTTATTTCCTTGTTCCCACTCAGTGTATACTTTTATCTCCCCTCTTTATGTTACTGCATGTCTGAGATATCCTGTATGCTGAAAAGCAATGATCAGAGTCCTGAAGTGGTTGCCCAGTGATTATGACGCTTGCCTGGCATGGGCAAATATGCAAGTTCAAACCCCAGCACTGCAGACATAATGAAATTTTGTAGCAATGAAAGCCACATGAAAAACTAAATAAAATGGCTACTCTCTCTCTCTCACTGTCCCTCTCTCTTTAAAAGAAAAAGAGAGAAAATAAAGAAAATCGATGATGAAAAAGCACATACTTTTTGTATTCCTGATGTTAGTGGGAAAGCCTCTAGTTTCTCATCATCAAGCATGATAATAGCTGCAAGGGTTTTTTTTTCCTTGTTGTTGTTTTGGGTTTTTATTTATTTATTTATTTATTTTTGTCAAGTGGATGGAGTCATGTTTATTTCTAGTTTACTGGGAATTTTTATCAATAATGGGTATTAGATTTTTGTCAAATGCTTTATTTGCATTTGTTGCGATGATCATGTAATTTTCTTCTTTACCTTCTAGATGTGATGGATTATGTTAATTGATTTTCACATGTTGAACCAGCCTTGTGTAGCAGAGATAATTCCACCTCTCATGGTCTAAGGCGATAATGTTTTCATTATACTGTTAGAATTTTATCTGCTAATATTTTTTGAGGTTACATATATGTACATGAAAAATATTGGTCTTTAATTTTCTTTAATTTCTTTGTCTGTTGTTTGTTTTAAGGTAATTGTGCCTATATCAAATTTCTTAGGAAGTTTTGTTTTTCTCCTATTTACTGAAAGAGATTTTAGAGAATTGATATGATTTAACATGCTATACGGGATAAAAGGGATTGGTGTAAATAGACCTCTAGCAATGTGCTAAGCTGTAGGGGCATGAGAAGCATTTGTAATTCTGCAATTGGATCTCAGTCCTTTAGTGACCTAGATCTCTGGACTCTGAACTTCACAAATGCTTCTCTAGTTTTTGTTGTTGTTGTTGTTGTTGTTGTTTATTTTTAAGAGGGAGAGGGACAGTGAGAGAGAGAGAGAGAGAGAGAAAGACACAATCAATTTCATTTAGTACTTCCTGTGGCTTTCGTTGTTCCCACACTTCATTGTGTACATGGTGATGGGGTTCGAACCAGCGTCCTTGCACATGCCAGGCAAGTGCTGTAACCTCTGAGCCAAGGCTCCAGCCTCTGCTTCTCAGTCGCTCCACTTCTTAGGTAGCATAGTTTAGCTAGAGTGTGTGGAGTTCAGTATTTCCCTTTTTCCAGACCAGTTAAACTCTGGTAAAACTCTGGCAAAACTCCAGCTTCTGTAGTTGCCCCTGAGGTAAGATTTTATTGAGAATAACAGAAAATTCTGCTCTTCATTTATCAAAATAGTCATGTTTTCCTTCCCCATACAGAATGCAAGAGGGGATTGTTTCTCAATATTCACTACAAGAACCTGGTCAGTTCCTGGATTGTGAAGATGCCCCTCCCAAAGATGACCGAGTCCTCTGTGTACCATAGTGCCTACCTCATACTAGGCAATTAATTTTCTCACATGGGGAAGAATAATTACATGGAAATGAATCACCTAATAGTTTATAAATTAAGAATAGTATGTATATATTATTAAGGTTCATTCTCTGCAATTATTTGTTAAGTTAATTTTTACCTAATGGTTAGATTAGTTTATTAATAATGTTATAGAAGAGTAAGGATGAAAGGAAAACAATTAATAGATAGCTGATAGTAGATGGATGAATAGATAGATGGTAGATAGATTTAGGGAATATCATGCTTCCATACCATTGTTTGTTGTTTTTTTTTTAAAGAGAGAGGAACAGTGAGAGAGACAGAGAGAGAAACAACTTTATTTAGTTTTTCACATGGCCTTCATTGCTCTAACACTCAGTTGTGTACGTGGTGATGGGGTTTGAACCAGTGTCCTCATGCTTGCCAGGCAAGTGCCGAAACCACTGAGCCACCGCTCCAGACCCCCATTGTTTTTTTTTTTAAAGAGAGTGGAACAGTGAGAGAGAGAGAGAAAGAGAGAATCAATGTTATTTAGTTTTTCATGTGACTTTCATTGCCTAGATGCTTCTTTGTGTATGTGGTACTGGGGTTCAAACTTGCATCCTCGTGCTTGCCAGGCAAGAGTTGCAACCACTGAGCCACCGCTCCCACCCAGCTTCCATATCATTTTGCAACAGATAAAGTTTGGTAAGAAAAATTCCCTCTACATTAAGTTCATGCCAACATTATTAGCAACCAAATATCAATGTTTTGTCTTTAGTCATGCTATATGTCAAAATTCACCTTGGTTGAAGTGACAGCATTGAGTAGTTAAATGAAATTCATTTGCCTGCCCTTATATATGAATAATCTATACAACACTATTTAACTAAAACAGTGCCTAATTTGCCTGATAAGTGTATTGTGGCACCATATCTTGGCAAAGAGAAGAGGCACTGCAATCCGTGTAATGCCTGCGAAGTGACCACTTGTTAGTGACATCTAAATTCCCCATGATCTAGAGGTATGGCTTGTTTCTTAACTTAGCTCAGCTTTTGAAAATTGAGAAAGATTGTTTTCTTCAGTTTAGAGAGGATCAGCAAGTACAAATGATAAAGACTGGGAAGAAGACTAAGACTGCTCTCCACTAAACATATGTATACACCTGCATCATGTCCTACATCTCAGATAAAGTCCGCAGAAAAAGGCTGGAAGATTTTGTTTGCCCTTTATGTTTTTAAGGAAAGTAAATATGTGTATAACAAAATATAGAAGTTAATCAGCTAAACATTTTTAAAAACCATGATTTTCAGGAGCAGATTTGTCTACTATTCATGAGGACCATTTACCTTTCGCTAAATGAAACACAAGAGAAATTTATTTGAATTTTATTGTGTTAAATTATTAATGAAGCTAGGAAAATTTTTAAAACAAAATCTTTAAAATTCTTATAAACCAATCTTAGAGGCAAGGAATAGATGAGATTAATGAAGAACTCTCCTATAGCTAATTAGAGCTACTAAGTTCAATGGCTTTGATTCTCCACCGAAAATAACTGGTAACAATAAGCTATTAGGCATAGAGAGACATTCAAAAAAGTTTTAATTATGCAGTGAACATTTTCTACCTCTGAGATGCACAAAATATGCTGTACTCAGCTTCAGGGATGTTACACTTTGTTCATCTTTAGATTAAAACTTTTATTTCATTATAAAATCCCTTAAAAGTCTAATAAATTGAACATGTCTCTTTAGTGTGTTTACTAAAACCAAAAGTCCTTGTATCAAATTTTTGGTTTTAAAATGTTCTTTCACACTTCTATTTGAGTTGTTTGATGTATGGCAAGTAATTAAATATTTTTATGATGCACTGTCCTCAAAAGGAAAATGAGAATAGTAATAATATTTATTTAGCAAAAAGAGTCACTGTGTGGACTGGACAACATTCCAGAACCATTGTGTCTTCAATTCATGTAAAAATATGTATGTATGTATGTATGTATATATATATATATATATATATATATACACACACACACACGTACACACACATATATATGCACATAGATAATTTATAAGTTGTTAGCATAATTCATTTCAAGAAGGAAATATATTTGAGAAATGCATTAAGAAACCTTTGTTTATTGAAATATTGCCAAAAGTGCTCTTTGTGAAACTAGGAAATAAAGTTTTTTCTGCCCCTGAGATGTTGGAGGAGAAAAAAAGAAACAAAGAAAAGAGGCAGAAAAGGAAAAAGTCCAGGAAGATGCGATATATAAGACTACATGGAGAAAATACAAGAGACATCTCCTCTGTTGCAAAGATCCAGAACCCTGAATTCCAGGGATAAATGGGGCCAGGCTGGGAATGATCTGACTGCTATAACTGGAAGTCTTTGCCTACCCAGGCAATCATCCCAATCAGATCTTCCCTAAAGAGTGCTACACTAAAGAATGCTTTAGATAACTGAGTTCACTATTTTATTTTGTGAAAGTGAGAAAAAGTGCAAGCTTAGTGACCTACACAAAATGACCTGATCTTACAGAAGAAGCACAGATTAGATAACCAGGGAATAGAAATAATCTGAGGCTGCTATAGATTTCCATGAAACATGGCACTGTGAATTTGAACCAATCATGTCAGGATTTGTGTAGGCAGACAATTCCACAGTTGACAATAAATTTAAAGAAATATCCATAACAATTTCATTTTTAAAGTATTTACATAAATTTATGGCTGTTCTAATGAATTACTTTACTTGTTCTTCATAAAGCACTGTGAGCACTCAAGGTAGCATTGCTGTTTCTACTTTGAAGATCAAGAAATTGAACCTGAAATGATTAGCTGACATGCCAAAAGCCTCACAAGGTAGCAGAGCAGGAAGGGTTGAAAATTATTCTCCTTTCATATACAGAATAGGACATACAGATTGGAGAAGTGCACTTTGGATGTTGTGACCTATCATTATAGCTTTGGTAAAGGAAGATATCATCTATAAAACTCAAGGGAGGAGGAGATGCATGTTCTTTAGAGAAAGAAAAAGTTCTAAGTGTATTATTTTCAAAAATCAGAAAATAATCAAGTTTTATAAAATTTACTTCTTTAAAATTTATTATAAAATTAAAATACAACTTTAGGATATATAAGCTTTTTTAAAAGAAAATGATTATTTGGATGATAATTTGTATTTAAGTTCAAATATGTTGAGAATTAAATTAACCTTGTCTTTGGGTTTTCTACATTCTTATTCTTTGACGTTTGGACCCATGTTTGCCCTGGAGAATCTGCCTCTCTCAGTTAGCTGAGTCTTTTTTTGTTTTGTTTTCTTTTTTGTCTTTCATTGTTTTGATGAGATTTTCTTTATTTCTTTTTTCCATACACTGATTTAGAAGTCATGCTTTCTATTTTCATTCTACCAGCAGTTGCCCTTAAATGTCTAACACACATAATCAAATATACCTAAAGTTAATCAGTATCAGGATCCTGTTCACAAATATGACAGACCATTTTAATTCCCAATTCCCAAACGCTTCTGTTATAATAAAAATCCAGTGTTTGTGGAGTAGTACAACATGGCCAAGACTTGGTAGGTGCTAGAGAAATGATGGTGAAGACCCAGGCATCCTGTCCCCAGGCACTTAGAGCCTAGTAAGGGAGAAAAACCATGTAGTCACATAAAGAAATATGTCAACAGGGCTGGAGCGGTGGCTCAGCAGTTTTGGCACTTGCCTGGCATGCACTAGTACACAAGTTTTCAAACCCAGCACCATGTACACAAAAAAGTGTGGAAGCAAAGAAGATCACATGAAAAACTAAATAAGATTGATTCTCTCTCTCTCTCTCTCTCACTCTCGCTGTACCTCTCTCTCTCTCTCTTTTATTAGATGGGTATAGAGTTACAATTGCAGGGGAAGCATTATCAAACATTCAAGAACAAACGTATATATACTTAGTTATCCAGGGCTAATGCATGTCATGGATGCCCAGCTTGGGTTCCCCATGTTTCCCTCAGAAGAACCTCTGAGTTAAATGGATATCTCATGGAGGTCAGAGATCTCCTTCTGAGATAATTCCCCCATATTCCCACCCTCCAGTCTCCTAGGTATTCTTCCTAAGCCCTCCCCACACTCTGTCCCCCACCGTACGCCTCCAAGTATCCTAGGGAGTCATCTCCCTGTTGCAATAAGAATCATAAATTTGAAATTATTATTAGATGAGCCATCTAACATACTGCTTCTTGATGTATTCTAGCTTCCACAGATGAGAGAAACCATTCGGCCCTTGAGTATCTGAGATTGGGATACTTCACTTAGCATAATTCTTTCCATTTCCATCCATTTGTTTTCAAAAGCCATTATATCGTCTTCTCTAATGGCCGAGTAGTATTCCATTGTATATATGTATCAAAGTTTTTGAATCCACTCGTCGAGTGAGGGACATCTGGGTTGGTTCCATAGTCTAGCTATAGTAAATTGAGCTGCTATAAACATTGATGAAGCCACATCACTATAATGCGCTGATTCCAAATCTTTTGGGGAAATTCCCAGGAGTGGAATAGCTGTGTCATAAGGTGGTTCCATCCTTAATTTTTTGAGGATTCTCCACACTGCTTTCCATAGTGACTGAACCAGTTTGCAGTCCCACCAGCAGTGTAACAGTGTTCCTCTTTTCCCACAGCCCCTCCAGGATCTGTTGTTGTTCAAATTTTTCATTTTTGCCACTCTAACAGGAGTGAGGTGGTATCTCAATGAAGTTTTGATTTGCATCTCCCTTATAGCTAATGATGTAGAGCATTTTCTCATATATTTATGGGCTTTCTGGACTTCCACTGGAGATAAGTTCCTTTTGAGATCTTTAGCCCATTTTTATCAATTGGATTTTTTGCAAGTTTGGATTTTAGTTTCTTTAGTTCCCTATATTTTCTAGATATTAGCCCTCTGTCCGAGGTGTAGCAGGCAAAAATTTTCTCCCATTCTGTAGGTTCTCTGTTGATGCTCTCGACTAGATCTTTAGCTGTGCAGACACTTTTTACTTTAATTGCATCCCACTCATTTAATTTTGATTTTACAGCATGCGCCATAGGAGTTCTATTAAGGAAGAAGCTGCCGACTCCTATAAGGTGTAGTGTTGACCCGACTTCTTTTTCTAGTAAATTTAAAGTTGTAGGCTTAATATCCAGGTCTTTGATCCATTTTGATTTAATTTTTGTGTATTTTTCCATATATTTGGGGGAGTTATAATTGGATAAATGTTAATTATCAGTATATCTTCTTGATGGACTGTCCCTTTTAGTATGATGAAGTGACCCTCTTTGTCCTTTCTGACTAGTTTTAGTTGGGAATTGATTTTATCAGAAGTTAGAATTACCATGCCAGTTTGCTTTTTTGGGCCGCAGGCCTGGTAGACACTTTGCCAACCTTTCACTTTCATCCTGTGTCTATTTTTGAGTGTCAAATATGTCTCTTGCAGGCAACATATTGTTGGATTTTGTTTTTTGATCCAGTGGGCTGGTCTGTGTCTTTTAATTGGGGCGTTGAGACTATTCACATTCAAAGTTAGAATAGATATGGGAGGCTGAGTCTCAGACATTGTAACAATTACAGAGTTTTGAGTCATCTTGGAAGTCAATTTGTGTATAATACGATTATTGACCTGCTCTTGTTTGAGAATTAAGGGTATCCTTGGCATTTTTTTCTGCATGGAGAACATCCTTGAGATTATTCTGTAGTGCAGGATTTGTGTTCATGTATCTTGCTAGCTTGACTCTATCTTTGAAGTATTTAATTTCCCCATCACATTTGAAGCTGAGTTTTGCAGGGTATATTATCTTTGGGTGGAAGTTGTTATTTTTCAACCCTTGAAAGATATTTTTCCAAGCTCTTCTGACCTTCATTGTTTGCTCTGAAAAATCCATAGTGATCCTAATTAATTTGCCTCTGAATGTGACTTAGGGATTTTCTCTAGCTGCTTTTAGAATTTTCTCTTTAATTTCTCTGTTATTCATTTTGTATATGATATGTCTTGGTGAGTTTCTCATTTGATTAGGCCTATTTGGTGTTCTGTAAGAATCTTGGATGTGATATTCTGGATCAATTGTAAGATGAGGGATGTTCTGGCTTATGATTTCACTTAAAAGTTTCTTGATTCCTCTTGTTTGCTGTTCAGAGTTTTCCTCCAGGCCAATGATTCTCAGATTATTATGCCTCATCTCATCAAATATTACTTGGAAGTTCTGATTATGTAATATAAGCTAGTTATCCTGTTTATCTTCTTTGAATTCAACATTGTTAGCTGATCTTCATTTTCCGATACTCGTTCTTCAAGAGCTGAAGTTCTATTTTCAGTAGAGCATACTATGGTGTTAGTATCTTCCAGTGAAGTTTTGAATTGGTTAACCATGTTTTTCAATCCTGGTAGCTCTGCTACATCTCTTTTCAGAATGTCTATTTCTTTGTATATCTGATCTTTCATCTCATGGAATTGTTCCCTTATTTTCCTTTAGAAGTTGTCTCTCATCTCTTGAAATTGTTCTCTGATTTCTTTCCTTATTTTATCTCTCAACTCTTTGATTGAATTACTAATCATAATGTTGATACAATGTCTTTGGTTTTCATCTAGGGCTCCGGCTATGAGATCCTTGGGTGGAGAACTGTGGGGTTGAGGAGGAGACTTATTTCTCCTTTTCCTCATTTTCATAATCAGAGAGCATGTCTTGTAGTTCAACCTTGTTACTCTTGGTGGTGTAATTGGAGATTCTTATGGCTTTGTTTTGTTATGATGGGGAGCTATTTGGTCAAGAAAGACCTAAAGATGCCAGACCATTCTGTGAGAACTTGACAAGCCATAGGTGCAGATACTAGTCCATTTCAACTAAAACAGATGTGCTGATGACTAGCACCAATAGTAGCAGTTTACTTTGAGAGAGCTCTCACAATATATTATGATAGCAAGTAAGTACCGTTTTGAAGAGTGTCTTTTTCTTCAGATAGCAGGGTCTCGTGGGAATTCGCATGCTGTCCTGTAGCGTGAGGTGATTCTCAGGAGCATCTTGGAGTCACTGTTGGTGGGGTGGTCACCATCTTGGGGTCCCCCTGTCCCTCTCTCTGAAGTGGGACAGGAGTCTGGCAGGCAGTCACATAAGTATCTAGGGTCTCAACTCAGGAAAGTTGAAAGGCAGTATTCACAGGTAGCAGTGGTGGCGAAGGTCTGTATCCCCTCCACATGACAGGAATACTGGGAAGATTCCTGGGAATCTGACTCTTGATAGTCTTTAATAATTAGCCCAAAGAGACACCTTTCAAATAAAAACCAATAAATATAGGGCTCATACCTAAAACTATCTCCTTTTCTAGGCTATTTAGAAATCATATTCACCTTCCCCAATCACACTAGTAGCAGGTGCTAAACAAGAGGTGCAGTTGCCATGCCCCAGAGTCCTGGAAATATCCAAACTATCCAGTCTAAACCTGGTTACCCTGACTTTCCCATGCCAGCCACTGTTGTCTCCTACCCATAGTTTCCCTTTCACCCTCCAACTGCTGGTCAGTGCTGGTGCTTTTTCAGAGGCTTGGTGAGTCCTCTGGTCTTGGAATGTCAAAATATACACATTTTATATTATTTTGTAGAAAACTTGTATGGTTGTTCTATAATAAATCTCTCAATTAAAAAATATACATGCATGGCAATTCTTTTAAATAACACGTCTCCTAATATTTGACCTTTTATCATTTAGATAATTGATAGTAAGTCTTGTATTTGGAAGCAACAGGACACAAGCCGCAGCCAAGATCTAAAGCCCCTTGTTCCTGATGTGTACTTGTGAGTACACACATCTTTACTCACAGAGTTTCTCTTCCCCCTTCTTTCTCATGCAAAGTGAAAGCAGTAGAACCACCATTCAGAGCTCAGTTATCCTGAGTAGTGGCCAAAAACTGAGCAGAATACAAAATTGTCTCAGATGTCTATAAAAGATACAGGAAGAGGCAAATGACAGATATATTACTATTCTAGATATAGAAATAGTGTTTTCTAGAAAGGAGAAAAAAAGGAACCACTTGAAAAGGACAGTATCAGATAACAGGAAATTGGGGCTAGTTAGGAATCAAAGAAACACTCTCATCTGTTGAAGTTATTAGTTGTGAAAACTTGGTATTTCTGAGACAGAATGAGAGGTAAACCTCTCAGTTATTGTTATAGTTTGGATATGAAGTGTCCCTAAAAAGTTCATGTGGTAGAAACATGATATCCAATGTACAATGTTCAGAGGTAAAATATTATATTATGACTTTTAACCTCATGGGTGGATTTGATCCATTTGATGGATTAATAATTTAAATGATTACTAAATTAAATGATTAATAAATTAAATAATCACTAGATGGCAATTGTAGGTAGGTGGGGCATAATGGGAGGAAGTAGATCACTTGGGGCATGGCTTTAGAAATTATATTTTGTTCCTGGCTTCTCCTCCTGCTCTTCCTCCTTCTCTTGCTCCTCTTCCTCCTCCTCCTCCTTGACCTCCTCCTCTTCCTCCTTCTCCTTCTCCTCATCCTTTTTCTCTCTTTCTCCCTCCCTTCCTTTCTCTCTCCCCTTCCTGGCTGTATGACCTTAGCACCTTTCACCTTTCCTCTGCCAAGATCTTCTGTCATGATGTTCTTTCTCGCTTCAGGTCTACAGCAGTGGAATCAGCTGACCATTTACTGAATGTCTGAAACTATGAGCTCAAAATAAGCTTATCCTCTTCTAAGTTATCTTTATCAAGTATTTGGTCATTGCAAGAAATCAGATTGTCAAAGCAGACTCACATGAATTATAGTTCTTACTAAAGATCAAGCTTTACTAACAATGTAGAAATTGCAAGTCATTAAAAGGCACAGATTAAGAAGGGAGAATTCTGAGAAAATTAGAGCAGCTCCATGATTTGTTTTTGATGTCTGTATTGGACTCACACCCTTTGATTTGGAGTAATAGCTGAGGTAACTGAGAACATTATCAGGGAATATTAAGGTTATGAAATATCAACATTAATTCATATAACATAGTATGTAGCTCACATTTTTTTCTCTAGAAAATTATTTTAATGTTTACCATAGCAATCAGAAATCAAAGGCACCCTGCTGAAAGTATTACATAGATGAAGACTTTCTTTCTAGCAAATGGCATTAGTTTGCTCAATGAGATCCATTTTCAGCATGTTTACTAGTAGATTAAATTGCATTGCCTGCCATCATTTTTCCCTTCTAGAAGCATCTTTGCAATATGGTAAAGATATGGGCTGTAAGCCCGTTGCTTAACTCCCTCCTTGTTACCTTCCTTCTTACCCTTGTCAACAAATCCCTGTGCTTTATAACACAGATATCTAGCTAATATTGGGCAATTAGCTAAGATCTTGTCAATTTTTTTTAAATAACTTCATGTGACATGTGAGATAGTCAAGGCCTTGTTGAAAACAGGAAGAAGGAACATTCATGGTTTCTGAGGAAAAAATAATCCAATTGATACTAGAGGCTAGTTTTCTCTTCCTATACCATAGTTTAGTAAAAAGGAAATTTAAATCTTCTTATTTAGTTCAAATGAAGAATAGGCTGATATGAGAAATTATTTCCTTTCCTGAGGTGCTCCACAGCTACATAGTTTCTTATATGCTTCCTATTTCTATAAAGATATATAATTATCATGTTTTCTATTTCTATAATTATCTACACTTATGATGGTGTGGTCTTACTGGGACCTTTCCATAGCGCATCCAATTAGAATATTACCAGACTAAACATATATTCTCTGTTGAATGGTAGAAGCTTGGAGATTATATGTGCCTGCTTATTTGATTTAAAATTTTTCCTCAACAAAAATTATTTTATATTTTCATTGAAAGATAGTGGTTGCATACATATCTATTTCTTTTGTGCACAATTATTGAATGGGCACTGGTATTTACCCTCACCCTAGAACTCTCATATGAGTGGCAAATAGAATTGAGCCACAGAGGAAAAAACATTTGAAAATATGATAACATATACCCCTATAAACTTTTCCTGCTCTGTGGTGTAGAGAGAAGAGTCTACTACTAGGATTTCACTCATAAATGCTATTCTTATAAAAGTCCAACTTTATACCAGTGCCTAGTAGGGCATAACTTATTGAAAAAATTCATTCAGATATTTACTTATCATCCAGGGTTTAGACCAATTCAGGACTAATAATTTTCATTGGCACAAGAATAGAATTGGTAGAGTTTCTAACATTTGATATACTAGCATGATTTTTCAATTTGCATAACATTTAAAATTAAACATATTGTAAGTAATCTTATGTTTCCAAATAACTTAGGCTACAAATTGAGGAGGTTAGATGTGAGTTGTGAGAAAAAGTGCATATAGCTGTATTTAACTTTTAGCTGATGTCACAGAGTCTTATATGTAAATCATTAGTGAAATTCTATTGGATGAAAAATATGACATATCTCAATTAAAGTGAATTAAATATGAAGAAGGTAATTTAAATTTGAATTTTCTAGCATGTTTGGGCTTTTCTTTTTTGATAATAATTAACAGCCTAATAATATTTACTGAATTACAATTGTAATTTACGAAGAATAACAAGGAAGTTTACAAAGTGTCTATTCACTCCTCTGGACTGCATTCAGGCAGCAGCAATTTCTTACAAAGCATACGGTTGTAAACTTGTCCATCAAAATAAATACATTTAAGGGAAAATAAAAAGCAAGGTATCAACAGTGACATCAAAGACTTAGAGGATAGGACAAAGGTCAGGATATCCACCTGATGCAAACAATCCCAGATGTTGGACTCTCCAAACATCTAGACCCATTTTTCATTGAGATTTTGAAACATATTCAAAATAGAGAAAATATAACAATTTTGATCTTAATGGTAGTCTTATTAACAAATGGATTTAAAATACAAGATCAATATTCTTAAAGTTCATACTGATAGGTTAATAGACACAAATGGATGTTAAGAATATCAGGTTAAGGGAATAATTCCACAAACTGGGCCTGTTGGCTGACTCCATATGATTTCTTTGTAAAGCAATTTACCTGAAGCCCTGCCTGGTTTAAGCCAATTGGATATTTTATAATCCTCCACAAATAATCTATTATCTGCACGAAAAATGCATGCCCAGAAAATATTTTTCTTGCCAATAAGGAGAATACAAGTTATCCTGAAATGAGGGACTTCTGTGACTTTTCCACAGACTGAACTCCAGAATTCAAGAACTAGTTAGTGGGTAAGAGTAACCCAGGGTAGTCTTGGCTGGTAGCATGTTAAATTTTTCTTCCATGGTTGTTTTAGTCAGCTTTTTCATTGCTATGACCAAAAGACCTGATAAGAACAATTTTAACAATTTTATTTGGGTGTTCATGGTTTCAGGGTCTCAGCCTAGACAAGCTGACTACATTCCTTGAGGCTTGAGGTACAGCAGAACATTGTGGTGGAAGTGTGTGGCAGGGGGAAAGCAGCTGGGGATATGGTAGCAGGAATCAGAGAGACTGTGCTCTGCTCCCCAAAGACAAAATATATACTCTACATGATCGCATACTCCCAATGATCCACCTCCTCCAACCACACCCTACCTATATACAATCACCACCCAGTTAGACCCTATTAGGAGATTAACATGCTAATTATGTTCAGGCCCTCATAACCCAGTCATTTCACCTCTAAGTTTTTTCTACATTGTCTTGTACAAGAGCTTTTGGGGGGCATCTCATATATATAAACCATAATAATTGGATAAAATCCCATGCAGTGGGAACTTGAAAGTCTGATGCCATCTTGTTGTTAGTTAAAAGTCAAGAGGTGGAATCCCTGGAAATTTCCCTGAAACTCCCTACTAGAACTGCAGAGCAGGAGAGAAGCACTGAACCTCTCCTCTCTGAGAAAAATCATTCTTTCCCTTGATAGTGTCCCCTTTCCCCCTTCTCCTATCCCTCCTAATAAACTCATGCCTGTGACTCTGGGAAGCATTTCTGATATCTTTCAAGTGGTGTGATTGCAGGAACTGGTAACAGTACTGCTATGGCAGCCTTGGCTCCATAGTAGACCCTTGCCCTGTAACAACATGTTTATGGACCTTAGATGATATTCATGATTCATTAATAATATTAAATCTCTTAAAGAGATATCTTTTCCCACAGCCATGCTATGTAACAACCTAATAGAAAACCTCAATGACAAATTTATTTTTGTTTATGAGTTAATGGTTTAGTCAGATTGTGCTACTGATCTGCTACAGTTAACTTATCATTATCCCATCATCCCATCATCCATAAACTTGTGCATTTGGGGGCAGTCTACAGATTAACCTAAGGCTTGCTAATATAGGATTATTTCTATTTCTCCATATATTCTCACATCCTCCTACAGGTTAGCCCAAGGTCATTATCATGTTAGCAGTAGGAGTTGAATACAGAGAATGGAAATTTGTGAGTCTTTTTAAGGCCCTAGGTCAGTAATGATATACTATCACTTCTGCTTCATTCTGTTGGCCAAAGCTCCCAGTGTGAGGCAATTTCCAAGTTACAAATTAAATGTTGGATATGGGGGGTCCGTTAATTAGAACCATTACTATAATCAGCCTACTACAGTGTTCACGTTAGGAAATCTTTAAAATGGTCTTGAGATATAATGCAATGGTAGAATGCTTGCTTATCATGCATGATCCCTGAGTCTGATCTCTAGCAAATAAACAAACAAAAAATAAGGAAAAGAAAATTTATATAAACATCTTAATATGTAACTAAGGATTGAATCTGTAACACTACTTAATTTTTATCTTTCCAAGTTCTGCTGTATATCATTACCTTAGTTCAGGGTGCTATAACAAAAATGCCATAGGCCAGGAGGCTTATAAAATAGACATATTTCTTACAATTCTGGAGCCTGGAAGTCCAAAATCAAATTGGCAGAAAATCTGGTGATGATGGGGGCCTGCTTCCTGGTTTAGAGATGGCCATCATCTTCTGGTATCCTCACATGGCAGAGGGAGATCTACAGTGTGGTGACTGTTGTGAAAGCACTAATTCTGTTCATAAAGTGTCTGTCTTCATGACCTCAGCAACTACCATAGAGCGCACCTTCTAATACCTTCTCATGGAGGGTTACAATTTCAACACAGGGGTTTTGGAAGTGCACAAGCATTCAATGCATAGCAATCATATTCAGTTAAGGTCAACTTTTTAAACTTTTTAAATAAAAATATTTTGATTCTGGTCACCTTACAGGTGTTGCTACCTCAATTTAATATATTAAACAGCAAGAGGAAAACACATCTCTCCATCCTAGAAATAGCCCAGGCAGCCCTGATAAGCAGTAGGGCACAAAGTGACTCAGACAGATGTTAATGGGAGACAGATGCACATTTTGCAATGAATCAAGGTGCAGAAAATTCCTCCCACACCAGGTAAAAAAAGATAAGGGCTGTATTTTTTAAAGAAACAGCATCCTCCCAGGAGGCGTGAGTCATGTGCATCTTGAACAAAAGCCAAACATCATAAATGAGAACAGGATTATGTATAAATGTCAGGTTGTTTTTACTTACTGACCAATGCTATTTATCCAAGTTAAAATTCCCGTGAAGGAGCTCACATTTCCTTTTTGCAGTCAATCTGAGAACACATTAAAATGTGGAAGATGGGGAGGAATGAAAGGTATTTTATTCAGTCCAACCTACAAAATCAATCCCTTTTTAAATTCATGTCAGTAAAATCATGGGGTAAAACCATTACTTGACATTTTGTTTTCATTAACATTATCTCAGTGAATAACAGCAACAATCATTTTTTAAGTATAAAGAAAAAATGCTCACTAAAATAGCCCATACACACAAAAATAAAGGCATAATACTTAGTTTAAAGAAAGATCTACCTTCAAAATGATTTGAGAGTTTATTTTTTAAAACACAGTTTATTTTCTACCAAAGTTCACATTCTATTAGAATGCTTACTTTGTAAACTTACAATTATGTTTAGAGTAGTCCTATCAATTTTAGCTTCATCAAATGTGATAACTCTCCTATCAACATGTTTTGCCTCTCTCGTTTTCTATTTCCTTAGAGCATTTCATATTCTGGTTTCCTTCATTTTGATTCTAGCTCCCTGTATGTCCATGGTTAGAGGTAATGATTCTACACACCCTAAATTCTGCACTTTCCCCCTCCCATATGATAAAAGATTGCCCCATTATATAAATGTCTTCTCTCTGTTCACAAAGACTGGCAAGAAGAAGAGTTATATTAGTAGATTCTTGAAGATAAAACTTTTATGTGGTTTTTATATAAAACTTCTACTGAGTGCCTATTGAATTAGAAACCTAAATGGTTTCTGTAAGATTGCTAATTCAAGTGTGCTTGAATATTTTGCTGGGTTTTTTTCTTTTTTTTTTTTTTTTTTTTTTTTTTTTTTTTGTCTTTGCTCTTAAAAACCTAGTTTCATGAATACAAAAGCAATATCTGTTATATTTAAGAAATCACCAAAATTTTGATGATTCTACTTGGAAATATGTCTCAAGGGTAATAACTCTCCTATGCCTAAGCCTAGTGCCTTGGTTCAGGCCCCATTAGTTCTTCCATACACTGTTCATAAGTGTTTTACCTTGAGAGCCAGCCTTAGTGCTACTATCATCCAAAACTCTTATTTTAGTAGTCGTACTTCCAAGTTATTTAAATTTGTTTTAAGACTGCTGAAAGAGACCTTTCAACTCCTTATGTCACTTAGGAGAAAATGTATTCTCTTTGGAAATAAAACAGTACCATGCCTTATTCAGCTCTGTAGTTTCATTGCCCACTTCCACATGTGGCACTGACAGTGTATTCAATGTTGATAAATTAAAACAAATGGTCCAAAAATTAGAAAAGATGTCTGCTTGTTGAGAACATTCAGATGAATTATACTATTATTTAAGAAGCTCTATTATTTATAGGAGTTTAACTTGTAGTTGAACTACCAGACTCACAGGTCACATGAGCAAAAGTGGTGATATTTCCATTTTGCTACTAGTTTACGAAAAATTAATTCACATGACAAATATGTAAAGGTGCTTTCTGAGCTTTTCTTTAAAATATGAAATTAAGGAGGATTATAGCTGAACTGTCAAGAAGGCCATGGTCAGAAAGTCCCAGGGAAGAGACCAATGTATTTATAGAGTATAAATAGGATAGCACAGCACTTAGATATGAGCCCTGAAACCACATAAGAGGCCAGAAGGAGGGAAGTGTATTGGCTTCATTGACTACATATGTTCCTGGCATCTCTGCAGGTCGCTCCTCCCTAACCTTGCCTTTTCTCTGACTTTTTAAGATGTAAATATTGGCAATAAAAAAATCAACTCTCTTTAAATACCCATAAGCAAATGTATTTTTCCATTTCTAAGAAAAGACAGTATCATAAAATAGTATCATCAATCTTAGGAATGAGTTCAATAAAATAAAGCATTCTTTTTGATATTTTAAATTGTAGGATATTTTTACAGTGGAGTGATATTTGTAATTCCCTCTCTGTTTATGTAGAGTGAGATAATTGAGAACAAAGAGATATATTGAGATCCCCATTCTAGTTCTTTAGACCAGGTAGTTCATGTATATGTGGTTTACCTCATGATTTAATCTCTTCTCTATGTTGGCAGGGAAAGCATCTTGTACAGAATTTGCCTCTCATAGAACTTCTGTAAATGTTAAGTGATCATGCATTATGTATTACTTGACTTAATCCCTTACCAGAGATTAACTGAAAAAACATTAAGTGATCTGGGCCAATTTCCACTACCCTGAAAAAACATCTACCAAGAAAACATGCTCCAATAAGCAAGAGCATGGGCTCTTAGTAAGTCCTTAGAATGTATAGATATAGGTGTGTTATTGGGCTAAAATGTCACCCAGTATAGTTTCATTTGTGGCCATTCCATGGTCAAAGTGTTCCAGAGATGGCATAGAATGGAAGGCTTTTTTCCAACAAAACAAGCATCCAGATGGAAGGTGTATCTCAGGGATTCAGTTAAGGAATCATAAGATAACTATAAGGAAGCTGAAATTATGTTGACAAACACCTCACCTTGCAAATGATAAAATTGGAGCAGAAGCACTTTTTGAATTGTTATGATCTGATTATTTGTGTCTCATCAAAAATTCTCATTGAACTTAATTCCCAATGCAGTAGTATTAAGACAAGGAGGTTGGGTGGGGGGACAATTAGGCCAGGTGAGTTTCATCCTCATGGGTGAGATTAGAAACTTTATAAAAAGACTAGAGGGAACCAGCTCGGCTGCCTGAGCCTTTTTTCTCCTTCCACCTTTCTACCTTGTGAGAACACATCGTGTGTCATTTTAGGAGGATGGAGTCACAAAGCACCATAGTGGAAGCAGGGAGAGACCCTCACCAGACACCTAACCTGCTGGTGCCTTGACCTTGAACTTCCCAGCATCTAGAACTGTGAAAAATAAAATTCTATCATTTATAAGTTATCAAGTCTAAGAAATTTTGTTTTAGCAGTTGGAACAGACTAAGACAAGTGTATTCCTTCCTTGGCAATTAATTATATCACTTTCAGATCTTTGAGGAAAAAAATTGTTTTTAGGTTACATATAATTCAATATTTGATCTTTTAGAATATGAGTCAAATCTAAGCAACCGTTAGTGGCTTCATGGAGTACTGAAGTGAGGATTATGAAATCTCACCAGATAACACAAGGCTGTTGGGTAATAGTGCCACACCTGTGCCACACTTACCTTCCCAGTCCTAACACTGTCATGTAGTAGGCATGTCTCACAGGAAGGGAGCACTTTGGGGAAGACAATTGAGAGAGGGATAGAAATTTAAGACAATATTTCTGGAAGTCCTTAATGTGTATTTTTATGGATAGTTTTGATTATTATAATTTTAAATATATGTTAGTATCCAAACATTCTAGGCATGAATATTTAATTAATTCTGGGAACATATTTTATTGTCCTTATATGGGTAAAGCTTTGTGCTAAGAGCTGTTTTGAAGACAAAGGAACATGTAACTAACTCCACCATCATGAAACCTACAAACCTAGAAGACCAGAGATGAATGAATTCATACTTCAGTAAGCTGACATGGGCATTGATCTGGGGGGGAAGCAGCATTTTCATGCTTCCTATTAAGCATATGCATAACTTTATATCTACTCTAAAATTGGAATGTTAGTGGTGAGAAGAAAGATATGATATTTATTATGCATAATCCTCAGGGAATTTGTTAGGTAGTTTGTATATGCATCATTTTTAATCCTCTCAACTGTGTTTCTGCAGGGCAGGTATTATTTTCCCCATATTCCTGATAAAGATTGTTTAAGAAAACTTAGTTAATAAATGGCACACACCAGGTGTAAAGCCCAGAAATCAAATTATTTCATTTAATGGTAAATAAGGATATACAGGGAGAATAAATGAGGCTTAGCAGTTTTATTGATTAAAGTGGGATATTTCCCCAAATTGTATCAAGGGCATTTAAATCCTCCACTGTTGTTACCTAGGATTTGACAAGCTACTTACATGTCTACCAGCAAGAGATGCTTTTCTCTCCAGCACCAACCCTGGAATCCCCATCACTCTATTGTGAATTTTGAAAACATTGCAGAAATTAGTGTTATTTCAATTTAAAATATGTATGTTTGTTTAAAATAAATTTAAAATGAGTATCTCTGAATACAGTCATATTTTCCTTTAAAAAGTTAAAAAGGTTATATCAAATAGTGGTTATGAAGATTTGTTGGAGAGATGCAATAAGTAAACAAATTTAAAGAAAAGAAATTGAAGTACTATTTTAAACCCAGCTTCAAGATTTATCAGGTTGAATTTAAGAGATGCAGTCAAGAGTTCACAAAACTCCACTCATTTAGAAAAAGTCAGTCTGGAAATCCACGGGGATGCCACATATCACCACGATTTGCCTTCTATCTGTAGCAATTACAGGAAATAATGCAATTAGCACAGAAAGAAACCTGAATCTTTCTCCTGTCAGAAAATTGAGGCTATGATCCTGGAGCCAGAAGTTGTCATTAACAAGCCAAAATAAATTTGGATAGATTCAATTTAACTACACATAACAAAAAGCAAGTTAGAATAAGACAACACGAAGATTCCTTCAAAAATTTACTAAGAGGTTCCTGTCTTAATTTTTGTTCCAATCTAGTGGCCTATGTAAAATGCATGCTGTGATTGTTTAATCTGGTTCTAATTCTATATTAAAACGAATGGGTGCTGGAAAAGTGTTCATAATTTATTTTAGCTAAACAAATGAAAGGGCAGTCTTGATAACCAGATTACCAGGTCACACACAAAATTGAGTGTTTGCTTTGAGAAAGTCCATGCTGAGGGAGTTTGAGGATCAGTTGAGCCTTGACACTCCTGGAGCTCAAGGGTAGCCTTGTAACTGGCTAGTATTTCCTATGATTTGAACCATGGGTGGAAATACAACCATCACCAACCCAGAAGTGTTGAACATAACTAATTCTTCCAGCCCATGAAAAGATGTCCATTTAATTTTAAGATTCTTCAATTCTGTCCACAAAAAATAATCCATTAGGAGTTTTTATTTTACCCAGGCTCATAGTACTCTTACTAATTAAAACTTATACACAGAAAATGTGATTGCAATTAAACATTAAAACTGTATAAGGGACCAAATACCATGAGGAAGAGTCAAAATATATAACAGATGAAATGGTAAGCAGCACTAGAATAAAAAGTAACTCAATAATCTAAAACATAAATTTAATCAGATAGATTTGAAATAGATGCATAGATAAAAATCTATGGTAATTAAACTTTTTAAAAAAAAGAGAGAGAGAGGGATAGTGAGAGCCAGGCAAGCACCACAACTGCTGAGTTATTGCCCCAGCCCTATTAAACATTTCTTCATGTGGCTTTCATTGCTCTGACACTTCATTGTGTACCTGGTGCTAGGGTTTAAACCTGGGTCCTTAAGCATGCCAGGCAAGGCATGCCAGGCATGCGCTGTAACCATTGAGCCACCGCTCCAGCCCCTAAACATTTCTTAAATAAATAATTGTTACATATCAGAAAATATAAACATGAGAAGGTATTTAGGAATTTGATTTGATTTTGATGAAATTACCCAAAATATAAAACTAAGTTATTCTTAAATCATGAAATGTAATTAAATGTTCCAGGAATTTGGAAGTTAGATTTTATTATTCTAGTATTATGTAAATATAATTTCCAAAAGCATAATATAGAGAAACTGGAACAAAATAGTTAAGATTTATTAAGAATTAAAAAATTAAATATTCCAAACTTAAGAAAAAGAAAACATATAAAATTGGAAGATTTTAATAAAATTGCAAAACATTAAATATGGAAAGAATAACCAAAATTTTTAAAACTACATTTCCAACCAAGAAATGTCAATTAGAATAACATCAGACTTCTCAAAATATCAGAAAACAATGAGATAATATTGTCATAGGTAAGGATAAAGGGCTTTCAGACTAGGCTTCTATTACCAGATATATTTAAATCTAATAAACTCTATAACCAGCTAAAATGAGAGAAAATCAATAGCTTTTTAAAATAAACACAATTCAAAACCTTCTTTCCACAATATGATGTCTGATGTTCTGGTTTTTCAGTTACATGGACTCTAATTCACTCCTGTAGAATATAGTTATGAATTTTCTATTTACCTCATTATATTTTATGATTAGAGGCACTTTCAAATGACTGAAACTACTCAATGCAGTTGTATTATGTGGATAACGGTTTTGATTAATGCAGCCTATTCTTAAAAGAGGTCTTGCTGTTTGTCTGTGACTATTTACACATTCTTCACATCCTGCTCAAGACCTATTTGTTCATCCCATTTTGTCCCTGTCTCAGTTCAGTTTTTCAAACTCAACCTGGTGCCATCCTGGTACCTAATGTCTTAATCAAGGAGTGAATCCTTCCTGCTCTGTTTGAACCATCTCCACTTCTTTACAACTGTTTTTCTCATGTATCCTACATATGACTGAGAAATATCCTTTTAATGTGTATCTCCATGGCTGGTATCAATTTGGGAAAAATCATTGTTCAAATATTCTTTGTACCTCCATGATTCTGTGACTTCAAAGCATGCAAATGTTAGACATTTTACTGTGTCTGACAGGTCCCATACTCTTTTCAATATTTTCTATCTTTTTAATTTTTCAGACTTCCATCTGAACCTTTTATCTTGTCTGCTCTTGAAATATCTACTCCTGTGCCTGATTTTCTGATCAATTCTTCAGTATGATGTGAATTTAAAATAATTTTTTTCTGTTGTAGAAGTTTCCTATATTTTGCAAAAATAGATCATAGGATTTTTTTAATTTTGAAGTTTTCTCAGTTGTAATCTATTTTCTTGAACATGAAAGTCACTTTTTACCCTTTGAGCTGGAAATCAATCCCAGGGCCTCATTCTTGATAAGCCCATACCGTACCACTGAGCTATTATGCCAGCCCTTAAGATGGTTATTATAAATTCTATATAGTGTAATTCCAACAATTGGGTCTTCCATGAATGGTTTTTGTCTGAATGTTTTTTTTTCCTTCTTGGATTCTGTTTACTGATAGAACTTGCAATTCTTAATTAAAAACTAAGCACTGTGAATGAAAACTTTCCAAGAATCTATATGTTATAGCAAGGGAGAAGGAAGATGGTGGACTGCAGGGACATGCAGTCTGGTCACCCTCTTTGACTTGAAACAAAGAAATACCAGAAAAGTTGCCTTTTTGCAAGGTACATATATTGAAAAAGTTTTGTTGGAACACATCCCTGGGTAGTAGGAGATTCTAGGTGATTGGGAGATTTTGGTGGAGTTAGTGGAAATGAACAGCTTATTCAGATCCAACTGGTCATCACCACAACTGCATTTGATCCCTAATTAAAATGGGAGCAGGGGAGATGCCAAACGATATAGTGTGACAAATTTTGCCATGTAGAGACCAAGTTCATGTAGAAACATGAATTGGGACATCTCTCCTTCTCAGCTTTGGAGAAGAGAGAGCATTTCCCCCACCCACATGTAAGGAAATTGGACAGTAGCTATTTTGATCAAAGATGCAGGTGAGAAAGAGTTGGATCACCAAATAAAATTTCTCCATAATCCTTCCAAGACCCAACTACCTGTCACAGATAGCCTAAATGCAAATAGGAGCTCTGCTTTGAGTCTAAACTGAGACAACTCTGCAATTCTATGCTGTGGAGGGGAGAGTGTATTCTCCCACTGGCCAGTAAGGTTAGTCAGGCAGTAGACATTTTGACAAAAGAGGCAGGTGAAAAGGAATTGGGACTACAAAACTGATTTTTCCCCAATCCCACCAGGACCTTGATAACATTCAGAGGCTGTACCCATAAAAACAGCTTTTGATATAGCCCAGACATCAACCAGCCCAGAGGGATTCAGGATGGAGGAGCATGGGGAAACTCTGCTTTGCCTGGTCCCATTCACTACATCAGAGGGCCCACATGACTGCCTGGCAGATCCAGAGAACACAAGAGAGCACAGGGTCTGAGTCCAGGAGGTCTGGAGGAATTGTGTATGCATCCAGCAGAACGACTCTGCACTCACCCCCCCAGTGCCTGGAATCTGAAAGCCCTCTGGAGTTACACTTCCCCCAATGGAGGCCAGACAGGGACAGCCCCTCAGAGCATGAATTAACCTGAATTCTTTATGGCATTAAGAGCCCATGTCTGAGCTCTAGACCCATGACCCAGCAACCCACCCTTAGAATCCTGTAAAGCTTCCACCTTGTCATCCCAGCACTTTTGGCTGTGGGTTTCTACTAACAAATCTAAATTGGACACTGATCATCTACCTGCAATCAGTAATGAAATATTCTCAGGGATCACAATTCAATTTTTTTTCTTTGAGAAATTTCCCTCTTTCTTTTTCTTTTATTCTTTTATAAATATATTGCATCTTTCGCTTCCTTTATTTCTTTGTTCTAATCAATTTTTTCTTTCTTTTTTCTTTATCTTTCTCTTTCGATTGTAGATGTTTTTTTCCTTGCAGAAAGTAATTCCTAAACCTACTTCTCCTCTCATAGACAATATTTATCACTGTAATAGCTATAGAAGGAAAAAATTAATTAGTGTAATGTGGTATATTATATTCATTTGATGCTCATTTTGATG
The DNA here is from genome assembly GCA_004027875.1 of Aplodontia rufa. NCBI lineage: Eukaryota > Metazoa > Chordata > Mammalia > Rodentia > Aplodontiidae > Aplodontia > Aplodontia rufa. Next base: position 26,060 of record PVKS010027510.1, read on the forward strand.
GTGTTTCTTTATCTTGGGAGTCATTGGATAATGTAAAGGTCAAAAATAGTTCACAAGTTAGGGAACTTGCCATTGAACTCAATTATCATGAAAGAATCCCAACCCAAGTAAAGGAGGGCACAAAACCCCCCAACCCATCAATAAGATACCACAGGGGAACAACAAGAGAGGAGTCTCAGGACCCACTACAAGGCATCAACACATAATTAACATTTCATGAAAAACAACGGAACAAACAATCCAATTGTACACAAAGGCTCACACACAAAATAAGGTGAAGGAGAAATTACTTCTGTTAAAGATCAAGGAAAAGTTCTTCAAAAATAAGGAATCATGTTAGAAAAGCTTTACCTCAAATCAACAATTCCCCAACCATGGAGTCCACAGATAGGGAGCAGAATGAAAACCTAGAAAAAAATATCAACAATCTGATTATTAAAGCAATCAAAGACCAAAAAGAAGATCTAAAGAAGGAAATAAGAGAGCAAACACAGGAGATGAAAAATTTCTTTAACAAAGAAATGAATATAATGAAAAGAAAAGTTTTAGACTTGAAATCCTCAGCCAAGTAAATTAAAGGTTTAATGGAAGAATTTAATAACAGATAAATTTCTGTAGAAAATACAACCTCAGCTGTTGAAGAAAGAACTTCTGATAATGAGGAAAGGCTGAATAATCTTGAATGCCTGGATGACAGAAAAGAAAAAAAACACAGACTTATTGGAAGTCTGGAATGAAATCAGAGGAAATAATCTGGGAGTAATTGGAAAAGGAAAACATTGAAATTCAAACACATATCGTAAATAACATTCTAAATGAAATAGTTAAAGAAAATTTCTCCCTCAGGAAAGCTTTGATCAATCCAATGAATACATTGTGCTTGAAAGTGCTCTAAATCACTAGTAATCAGAGAAATGCAAATGAGAACCACATTAAGACATCACCTTATGCCAGTCAGAATGGCAAAAATGAAGAAAATAAACAATAATAGATGCTGGAGGGGCTGTGGAGAGATAGGCACACTAACACACTGTTGGTGGAGCTGCAGACTGGTACAGCCCCTCTAGAAAGCAGTGTGGAGAATCCTCAAAACCTAGGGATGAGCCCATCATACGATCCTGCTATTCCATTCCTGGGTATCTTTCCTGGGTATTTAGAATCAGCTCATTATAGTGACACAGCAATATCTATGTTCATAGCAGTTCAATTTACTATTGCTAGACTATGGAAACAACCCAGATGTCCCTCCCTGGATGAATGAATCCAAAAACTGTGGTACATTTATACCATGGAATTCTACACCACAATTAGAAACAATGATATTGCAGGCTTTGAAGGTA
>PVKS010027511.1:0-27346 GCA_004027875.1 Aplodontia rufa
TCATCTGTTGATACTAGAATTTATGTTGAAGCAGTAGGACAGACGGCTGACCTAACAAAGCCTCAAATTGAATGACTTTCAGTGCAACAGGGGCGAAAGCTCCCTAGGTAACTTGGAGGTGGTGGGAAGGGGATGGGGAGGGGGGAGGGTATATGAAGAACTCATAGGAGTCTGGTGATTGGGAAGATGGGGGAACCATTCCAGAAGCCGATGTTATTCCTACACTAGATACCCATTTAACACATGAGTTCTTCTGGAGGAAACTGCAACAGATGAAACCCATAGTAGTTTATGGATGTGTTGGCATTACCCCTGGATAACAAAGTTTATACACATTGATTGCTACAGTTTTGACAATGTTTTCCCCTCATCTGTATCCTGTATCGCTATATACTTCTAATAAATGTGGAAAAAATAAAAATAAAAAAAAGAAAAAGAAAAACTATCAAAAAACAAGAATAAACAATTTATAGAAGAAGTCCAAAAGCTAATAAGAATGTAAATAAATGTTGAAAACAATCAGTAATCCAAGAAATGCAAATTTAAAAAGTTTCGACATCTGGCAAAAATTAGAAAAAAAGATAATGTCAAGCATTACAAGAGAAGTTGAATATTCAAACACCTGACTGTACAGAAGAGTGCAGTGACCTTCAGAGCCACGTGGAAGCACATGTCAAATTAAATATCTGCATACCATACCATCCAACAATTCTACTCCCGGACATACATCACAAAGGAATTCTCACAATGGCACACAAGGGACTATTTTTGACAAAATGCGTTGTGGTATAGGTAAACTGAAATAAACATACTTGAAATGTACAAAGTTAGATGCAAGAGATTGATGTACATAGAGCAATATGAATCAATTTACTTTTTAAAAGTAAAAGGTAGAAATAGCTCTAATATAGTACCATTTACATAAATTTTAAATGCATGCATACAATTGAAATCAGTGAGGAAAAATGAACTTTTTAATAATCCTTTCTTTCTTTTTTAATCCAAGGGTATTATACCACTAAGCTACATCCCCAGCCCTTTTTATTTTTTTATTTTAGTTTGAGAGAGGGTCCTACTAAGTTATCCATGCTGGCCTCATTCTAAACTACTAGATGGATTGTAGCTTAATGGTAAAGCACCTCTGATTTCAATTCCCAGTACCAAAAAAAGAGAAAAAAATAAATGAAGAGGATGTAGCATCACTTCTGTGAAATTCCTACCATGGATACAAAATCTGAATCCAATCCAATTCTTACAAAATATCAGACAAACCAAATTGAGGGATATTCTACAAAATATCTAGCCTCTGACCTCCAAAAGTAACAAGGTTATAAAAGTCAATGAACAATGAATAATTTCTTCAGATTGAAGGAAATTGGAGACCAGACAACCAAATGCAACATATCGTTCTGAACTGGATCCTTTCCCTGGTCTAAAGGACATCACTAGGACACGTGATACAATTTAAATAGAAGCTGAAGATTAGGTGATAATATCAATGTTTATTTCCTGATTTTGATGCCTATATTGCTGCTATGAAAGAAATATTCTTGCTTGTAAGAAGTAGACACTAAAGTATTTGGGTAGATAGGGCATCAGGCTAGCAACTTACTTTTAAGAAGACTGGTGAAAAAAAAACTTTGTGATTTACTTGTAATATTTCTGTAAATTTGAGAATTTGAGATTTTTTGTTGTTGTTGTTCCAAGCAAAAAAATCAATATAAACGACAATTTTTTAAAAAAATGAGTGAATTCTTGAAAAACCTAAGTGGTAAAAATCCTCCTTTGAATGGGGAAAAAAATTTTAAAAAACAATGAAAGAAAATATTGAGGCCAGACACAGTAACACAGTGACATGTGCCTGTAGTTACAACTACTCAAGTTTTATGCTGGAAGATCAACAGAAACCCAGGAGTTCAAGGACAGCCTGGACATCATAGGAAGGCCCTGTTCAAAAAAGGAACATAGAAAGCAAAGAAAAGGTCAATAGGCCAATAACTCAGTTTCCAAATAAAGGTATAAGGAAAATAACAGAAATAAAGTCAAAAAACAAACGACAGAATATACAATATGCTAACTTTTATGTAAGGACAGAAAAGACAAGGACTAAAAAAACAGATATGAATATACTATATTATACATTTCTGACTTCAAAAGTAAATTAAAATTTTAAAATATTAAATCACTTGGAAAAATTATGGGACCACAGAGTATGTCCAATAGTGGCAATCAAAGGAAAGTTTCACAAAGGAAGTATTTTTTTTATTTAGGAGTCGAGTTGTTGCACAATCCTATATGCTTATAAAGTAATAATATCATATGCATTTGATCCAAATTCAGAATCACTCTCACACCACCCATACCCCAGCCTCTTCATTCTTCTATATTTCCCCCCTCTAATAGCTATAAATGTCCATATATATATATATATATATATATATATATATATACATATGTATTTGTGAAATTTCCAAATTAAATGATCGCATAAGTATTTGGCTTCTGGGGGAGTGGTAAAGAGTATGCTACATTGTTGATTGTCTCCCTAGATCCCTCCATATCCGCCCCCCACCTGTCTATGGTTTCCTTAGATTGTATGTGTGTTGCTATGCCTTTGCTGGGTCTAATACATGAGTTTCACAACCTTTCACCCAAGCCTGGGTTTTGCTCCAGTCTCCACAAATGAAGGAAAACATTCGACCCTTGACTCTGGGTTTGGCTAACTTCGCTCAGCATGATTTCTTCCATTTACCTTCAAAAACCAAAATACCGTTGTTTCAAATAACTGAGTAGAACTCCATTGTGTATGTTTGTATGTATGTGTATGCATATGTGTGTATGTATGTTTGTATGTGTATATGTGTGTGTGTGTGTATATATATATATATATATATATATATATATATATATAATCAGAGCTTTTGGACCCATTCATCCAGTGAGGGGCATCTGGATCAATTCCATAATTTAGCTATTGTAAACTGAGCTGCTATGAACATAGATTTTGCTGTGTCGCTATAATATGCTGATTCTAACTCCTCTGGGAAAATACCCAGAATAGGGATAGCTGGTTTGTATGATGGATCCAACCCTAATTTTTTGAGGAATCAAGGGAGTAATTTTTGAAGTGGGAGTCAAAGGATGACTTTTCTGAGAGCACAAAAAAATAGGGCCATTTTGGGAAGAAGAAAAAGGATGCAAAAAAACCTAAAACTGTAATGTCACTGTTCTTTCTCACTACTTGTGTCTGGAACAGTGCCTGGGGCAGCTGGTAAATGAGTAGAGCCGGTTGAAGCTCTCATGCGAAAAACTTCCAGGGCTCAAGTACACACCATGTGAAAGCAGGAGGGACAATGAGAAAGAGCCAGCTCATCATGAGCCAGATCACGGAGGAACTAGCACACTGGGAATCTGAATTTCATCCTTGAAGGGTTGGGAAGCTGTTAAAAGGTTTTTAAGGCAAAGGAATGGCATGGTTAAGTGTGTGCTTCTGAAGGATTTCTCTTTGAAGATTACTCTGCTAAGAAAGCTTCAGGAGGTTGGGAGACAGAGTACCAGTTGAAATCTTATTGACTTAATCCAGATAAGATGATAATGGCCTAGCAGGAAAGAAAAAGAATCCTAGAGACATTAAACGGATAGACTCGCCAGGATTTAGGAGTTCACTAAAAGCAGAGCCTGACAAAATAAAGATGCTTCAATTTAAAGCAGATAAAATATACAAAAATATTAACTTGATTTTTCTTGTATTTTCTCTTTCTCCGTTACCTAAATCAGGTACTTCCTTTTCTTGACATCTGGGCTTTTATCTTGAGGGAAAACAACAGCATTAAGGTGCCTACCAAATTTTTGTAAAAACCTTAGCCCACTAAAAGATAATCCTAGGCATTCCTAAACTAAAGAGATCACTGTAAGTTCTATGACTAAGAACCTACCAAAAAAACTGACAAGCTTATGTTCTTCTGTGTCCTTAAAGAATGCATATCCTAATAGGGAGGAGTACTAGGGAGGAGAGAGGGATGCAGAGAGAAAAGACAGTAAGCCAATAAGCAAACAAACAAAAATACTAAATACTGGTAAGATGCAACGAAATAATGAAATTATGGAGGCAAGGACATAAAGACTAACAACGTCGCGAAAGGGCTTTCCTCAGGAGACAGTAAGGCTCCTCATAGCACTAAATAAATGTTAATCCCCACCCTATGTGTGTATTTTGCAAATAGCATTATAACCCAAATCACTGTAAAAGACTGGCTACTTACCGGAACATGCTGAGTTGAAGAACAAGAGTCGACTGACTGAGGAGATGAGACTGAACAACTTGAGGAAGCTGGAGAAAGTGGTTGAGGTTCTGTCTTAATATCTTTAACTGAAAAACACAAATAAATTTTTTTCTAACTAGACGATATAAGCTCAGAATAAAATAAATGAAAAGAAAAGGTAAAATCTACTCTTAAAAAATTTGAGAAAATATGGAAGCTACGGTCACCAAAATATATCATCAAGTGAAAATGCAAGATGCAGAAAATAGTATATGTAGTAAGTTTCCAGTTACGTATACATATATTGCATCTGCAAATTCTTTGGAAGGGTAAAGAATTTGGTAACAGTGGTTGTTGTCTCTGGGGAGCAGAACTGGTTGGCTGAGGCATAAATGCAAGGAAACATTTTTCTTCCTTTCAATTTTTATACTTTTTGGATATTATACCACATTCAAAAAATGAAATTGATTTCCCCATTTTTTTTAAATATAAGAAACAGGAAAGAATTATTTTGGAAAGCATTTTGAAAAAACAAAACTCACACAAATATCTTTTGTAGTACTTTGAACTATTAATTTATCCTAGAAAAATTTATGGAGCAACTGTAGCCCTAGTGTCAAAGATACAACAGAATCAGGGTGGCAGTCCATGTTTTCCAAAGCCACAAAATATCTACTATCTCTCATGATGGTCTATAATGTGATCTTGTCACATTCTTAGCAAGAAGCAGAGCCAAGACTGAGCACAGTGGTTTACACCTATAATCCTAGCTACTTGGGAGCTTGAGACAGGAAGAAAGCAAGTTCAAGGCTAGCATTAGCAACTCAGGAAAACCCTGTTTCAAAATGAAAATTTTAAAAGGACTATGGATGTAGCTCCGTGGTAAAGCACTTGCCTAGTATGTGAAAGGCTCTGGGCTCAATCTCCATTGTTAAAGAAAAAAAAAAAAGCTGGGGGAGAGAGAGGAGTCTATTTTCTCTTGCCTTGAATTCAGGTTGACTATGATACCTTCAATCAATAAGAATGGCAATAATTGCCACATGAATTCTGAATCTGGAGATGCAACCTCTGTGCTAGAACACTTGTACTTGGAGCCTTTGAACTCAGTCTATCCTGAGACTACCCCAAGGTAAGGAATTCAAGCAACACAGAGAGGCCCTGTACAAGGACTCATCAGTAGTCTAGTCTTCAAATCATCCCAGCCCAGGTACCAGACCAAGGAAACCCCAAGAGGATTCTAGCCCCCAAAATGTCAAGCTATAAGAGCCTTCAAATTTCCCTAGTTAAGATCTGGATATCATGGAGCAGAAAGACAAGCCACTCTTGGTACATCCAGTCCAAATTCCTAACCCATGGACTCTGGGAACCCAGTAAAATGGTTGTTTTAAGATGCTCAGGTTTAGAGTAATTCATTGCACAACAGTAACCAGGATACTGACTTTGTGTCTCCCATATTCTATGAGGAAAGACTGTCACTGAAAAGGTAAATAAATAAATAAAAGGTCGAGGAACAGGAAGGGTAGTGGGTAAGGATGAATTTAGATGCAGGAATGTGCTCATTGTTTATCTGTTGTCTCTCAGCTCTGAATCTGCCTCCTATAGTCTGTGATGCAAATTATTAATATATTTCCCAACTGGCTCCTTTAAGGTTCAGTCAACGGAGGATATTAGAAGGTTGCTAGAAGGCAAGAGAAAAGATTTCTTTATTCTTCTGTGAGCTTTATTCCATCAGTGGTGATCTACTCCATGCTCCAGCTTCTTTCAGCATACCCAACGCCTACCTCATCAAGTTCCTTTAAAGATACTAGCATCAACCAAGTGATGCTCCCTCCTCAGAGGTATGTACACAAATTGTATGAGATCCCTCCAACAAATACCTAGATTCTGATAACCCCAGTCTCTTCTCTTTGATCCCCTAAGCCCTGTCAGGTTCCTAAATGGGTTGATCGCTTATAGAGATATTATTCATGATGTGAAATCAGTATTTCTACTTCCAATATGAATTTATTATTCATTCATTATACTGCTGAAACATAATTATGAAATTCTTTATATTCATTTTGGCATTAAATTCATTTATGCATTGTCATAACAAAAGGAGAAATATACACTCCCTGGAATCTTTCACCCACGAAAGTAACCCACTTAATTTCATGTATTACTAAACTATAAAATAAAATGGTCTAGTTAAAGATTTACCAATGAAACACATCATTACCTGTACAGAACTGGTTATTGATGCTCCAAATGTCTGATTCCCAAGGCATCAAATCCAAATCAAAATCAAGATGATCAAAATTATTTTCCTACAGGTTTCAAATCAACAAAAGAATGTTAAAATAAAATAAACGCAACCTAAAATCAAACTATCAAACACAATTTGCCATAAGTAAAATAATTACTATTACCCAATCTAGTGTAACAATTTTCTAAGTCAACTGGTTCACCTTGAGAATAAATCTTAGAGAATCTACATACAAACCAATTCAGTTATTTAAAGCACAGCAGTAAATTAGAAAGGAGATACTAATACCAAAAAGTTTTAGTTGGATTCATTCTCTTTTGTGGGAACAGATCATTAGAAGAATTACAAAATGTGTATTAGGTTTTCCCATTGCCACTGAGAAAAACAAGTCCAAACATATGGCTTGTTCCTAACATCACCTCTACATACAAAGGAAAAATACCCCAAAATATGGAAAAATCATAAAGAGAGTAACTACCACAGAGTAATTTTTTTCTTTTTCTACTGTTCTATGCTTTTCAAATTTCTAAAATTTGTATAAATTAGAAAAATATTTTTTGTTCTAAGAAATACAACTAAGTCTCTCAAAGAGGAATGAACAAACCTCTTAAAAGGGCTCCCTTAGTTTCTTTTCATTTAGAATATGCAAAATGAAAACTAACACCTGATTTCAGAGCTCTTATGTGAGTTTGAGATCAAGACAGTACTTAATTCCCTCTCTCTCTCTCTCTCTCTCCCTGTCCTTCTCTCTTTAAAAAAAAAAAAAAAAAAAAAAGACAGTACTTAACCATACTAAAGTGTTTGGCATAACAGAGACGACAACAAAGGTAAACACTGTAATAAAGTCAAAAGGCAGTCAATACTCACTTAAGATACCAAATGATAAAACAGTAACAACAGAGAAAGTAAGCCTTGGCCAAAAGGTAAAAATTCACCTAATTCTTAACAACCATTTGTTAATAATTTCTAGTATAGTATTGTCATTTCAAAGTATCTATTATATTGGGCTGGAGCAGTGGCTCAGTAGATTCTGCACTTGCCTGGCAAGCATGAGGACACGGGTTCAAACCCCAGCACCACGTACACAACTGAGTGTTGGAGCAACTAAGGCCATGTGAAAAACTAAATAAAGTTGTTTCTCTCTTTCTCTGTCTCTCTCACTGTCCCTCTCTCTTTAAAAAAAAAAAAAATATATATATATATATATATATTATATGGTTTATTTTTTATTGGGAATATAACAGAAGGACAGAACAGAAACTTTTCTTATCAGACTGCTCTTAACTGAGTTAATATTAGTACAAGGTATATACAGAAAACATGGGGACATTCCCAAGGAAAAAAAACACTTAAATCATGAAAGAACCATCAATCAACTTGATTAAATAAAATAAATGCATTAATCTCGGTTGCCCTTTTTCCTCTTATTTGAATTTACACATCAAAAAATTAGTCAGAGTTATACTTTTAGCAACCAAAAAAAACCCTTAAACTCTCTTAGTCTAAGCAGACTTTAACAATGCTGCTGGTGCTAGTGCTCAGAATACTTTTAAACATGTAGAGTAACAGATATGATCTACTTCACAGATACTTCTGACTCAATCAAGTTTCAGCCGAAAAGTCAAATACCTTCTACAACAAAAGCGTTCTCCCTGATTCTACTTTAGGTGAAGCAAAACACATTAGGTCTTATATACTCTGGCTCTTCAATGATTTATCATGGGAAATTCACCCACCACGTAGGAGAAGGAAAACTCCAGGACCCTCAGAGATCGTCTAATCCAATTATTTCATGTTATAACAGAAAATTTAAGGAACAGATATTGAACGCCTTGCATAAACAGAGTGTTAGTTATAAAACTGGGACCATATTTCCCTGAATTTTTCAAGTTTAACACTATGTAGTCTTGACAACACTTATTTATTTATTCTTGACACTATTTAAAAGACAGTGTTCCTTTTAAGATATACAGTGTTTTTGTTTTGTTTGTTTACAGTACTGGGGATTGAACCCAAGGGTGCTCTACCACTGAGCCTTTAATTTTGAGAAACCATCTCCCTAAGTTTCCCAGGCGGGCCTGGAACTTCAAAACCTCCTGCCTCAGCCTCCCAAATTGCTGGGATTACAGGCGAGTGCCATCATGCTCAGCAGGACCTGGCGGTTGCGAAAGAAATAGAAGTTGCTTAGTCCACCAGCCAATTAGAAAAGTCAATTTAATCAATAGGTCATAGTCTATACCATCTCAGAGAGTAAATAAAACCATGTACTAATTTTTAAAAATATAACATGGGCTTTCTCTTCTACTGACTCATAGTAAAACAATTCTAAATCATTCTTTGAGACATATCTGAAACTCACTAGGTAAGTATTATATACATACATATTTTTTTAAATAATGTGTATTTTAAGTACAATTTGATATAGAAATTTTTTTTAAGAGAGAAGGACAGTGAGAGAGATACAGAGAAAATAAATTTTTATTGAGTTTTTCACATGGCTTTCATTGCTCTGACACTTGGCTATGTACGTGGATGCTGGGGTTTGAACCTGTGTATTTGCACATGCCGGGCAAGCGCCATAATTGCCAAGCCACCACTCCAGCCCCAGTATTATATACTTTTATATTCACATTAATTAGAGCTTTAAAAATAAGTGATATTCAACCTGATTGATAAATTACTCTGCTCACTTCCCAAGTGAAGCAGCATCTTATTAAACAAGACAAAGTTAAGAGTTCTTATAGGCTAATCAGCTTAATATGTATTAAGCAAGAAAGGGGAAATGAAAATTTAAGACATTTTTGAGACCTCAAAGTATTACAATCCTAGCTTTTTCATAGACTTCTAACCAATCAAAAGCAAAAGGTAAGGATATATCTAATTCTCAGTTTTCTAAAGTAAAAATATGTCATTTTTAAAAACAAAGTTGGTAAGTTCTAGTTGACTGGTTCGTGACTCACATACACTCCTTAATATCATACCAATATCCTTATGCAGAAAAGTATCTGTGAAAAACAAGAAGTGGGCTGTTAAGTGACTTTTCTAAGGTTACTCACACCCAGAGCCAAGCTCAGAATACAAGTCTTCACACACTGAGACCAATGAAATTCTACTGCCCTATATGCTGACTACAAAATGGCCATTTTCCTATTTGATCACGAAAGTTATGTAAACTTAAATTACTAGCCTAAACCAGCTGTCCTGAAGCCTTCTTGCAATAAATAAGGTAAAAATCAAACATCACATTATTTAGTATTTCTCCTCTAGCAAATACTTACATAAGTATCATTTACTGCATCCAATTGCAGATCATCAGTGTCTGTGAAATAACCAAGTTCAGCAAAGAGTGTAGAATCTTTAAACAAAAAGAGAGATTAACTGTCAATTTAATGATTTGACAAGAGAATAAACACTGTGTACCCTACACCAGCTCTCCCAGGGTTTCTCATTAGCCATTACTATTATTGATAAATCTGAGCCATGAGAACGATAAGCAATTCAGGGGCTAGAGCAGTGGCTCAGCAGTTATGGCACTTGCCTTGCATGCGCAAGGACGCAGGTTCAAACCCCAGCACCACATACACAATGAAGTGTCTGAGCAACTAAAGTCCATGAAAAACTAAATAAAACTGATTCTGTCTTTCTCTCTCTCTCTCTCTCCACTGTCCCTCTCTCTTTAAAAAAAAAAAAAAAAATGAGGGCTGGAGCGGTGGCTCAGCGGTTTCGGCGCTTGCCTGGCAAGCACGAGGACCCTGGTTCGAACCCCAGCACCACATACACAACTGAGTGTTGGAGCAACTAAGGCCATGTGAAAAACTAAATAAAGTTGTTTCTCTCTTTCTCTGTCTCTCTCACTGTCCCTCTCTCTTTAAAAAAAAAAATGATAAGCAATTTAAGGGTGGTTTCAATTTATGCATTATTTCCATATACTCTTTATCTTACGGACTAAATCCTTACACTAAGAATTTAAAAAGGCTTTATGTCATGTACTATATTAGAATAACTGGTGGTAACTTTCTGGAACATTACTAACAAGAATACTGATGATGCATCTGGGTTTAGCACAAAAAAGTAATAAGGTTGATCAGTAATGATGATTGGAGAGGACTGAGGAGAATGTACATGGATTGTATGTCTGCCACCTCTGCCTGCAGTTAAGAGTACAAGCAATTTTCTATCTAGAAAATAAAAGTTGGTCTGGGACTGGGTATGGTAGCACACACCTGTAATCCCAGTGACTTGGGAGGCTTACAAAAAAAGTCTAAGGCCAGTCTTAGCAATTTAGACAAATTTAAATAAAAAAGGACTGAAGATATAGCTCAGTCATGCAGCACTTCTGGGTTCAATTAAAAAAAAAAGTTGGTCTGGGGTGTAGCAGCTCAGTGGTAGAGTGTTTGCCTAGCATGTACTGGCCATGAGTCAATTCCTAGCACTAGAGCAGGGGAAATCATGATAATAAAGGACTCACTCACCTAATCCATTCATTTCAGCAGTCTGAACTATATCCCAATTTTGTAATGAGGTTTCATTAAAAAACAAGAAAAATACGGACACGGAAAAGACTCATCAAGCTGGGCATGGTGGCACACTCCTGTAATCCCAGCAACTCAAAAGGCTGAGACAGGAGTATCATAAGTTTGAGGCCAGCCTGGGCAACTTAGGAAGATACTGCCAAAATAAAAAATAAAAAGGTCTGGAGTTGTAGCTCACCAGTAGAGTACTTCTGGGTTTTATCCCTCATACTGGGCGGTGGGGAGACTCTTCAATAAACTAGATTTTAAAAATTTTTATAGAAAGTCAAGGCCCAAGATGACTGATTAACATACAGCCTATAAAGTTTCTATTTTCTCTAACACTTTCAGAATTTCAAGTGTTTTGAAGAGTTTTTCAAATCTAGGTCATCTGAGATGATGGGATATGCCTGTCATCTCAGCTACTCAGGGAGGCTGAGTAGCTTATGTACCTCAAGTTTGGGGCCAGGCTGAATAACAGCAAGACTTTGTCCTAAAAAGCAAACAAATCGAGGTCCTCCTGTGTACGCTCCCTTATCTCTATTAGAACTGAAACTGCTTTTGGAATGTCCTCACTGTACATATGCAGGAACTATACTGCCACTCTATTATTATCTTGTCCAATGACAGAAACATCTCATCAACTTAAAATAGAACCTAGTAAAAAACTGAACACATAGCAATAATGTAAGGTACACACAGTAATACAACTCTCAGAAATGGCTGCCTTAAACTCAGCTCAGGGCTGAAAAACATGTAAGTTGATGAGTGCGGCTATATAACCATGTAAGTAGGCTGAAACTCCTTGAGAGCTTCTCCGTATCTGCTGTCTCTCATTTCTTTCCTTCTTGAACCGGCTCCTATCAGGCTCCCCCTATACACACACACACATAAACCAGTTATTAATGTCCCCAATGACTTCCATATTGCTAAATTCAATGGTAAATTCATAATACTCAGCTTACGTGACCTATCCACAGCAACTGACACAGCAGATTCTTTCATATTAATTAAAGCATCTCTTCAATTGGCTTCGAATACACATTAACCTTGTTTTTCTCCTATCTAATATTTTGCCCCTTCTTTGATGGGTCCTCATCTCCCTAACTTGAAATTGTCCGTGAGCTAACAGTGACTTAGAGAAGCTAATTTTGCTAAAAGCACTGTCTCTTCACTTAGGCCTGCAGATATCAATAAGTTAAAAGTAGGGCAAATCTTGGCATCTCTGCCTTTATTTTACCTTCTAAGGTCTACACCCCCTGTAGGATCACAGGTCTGATAAACATTTTGATCAACAAGTGGAAATTGCCCCCTTCAAGCAGTAAGGAAATCCGGAGCCACCTTACAGAACCAGGCTAAAAGAATGACCAACCAGACCACAGTTTGACCAAGACTGCTTAATGAGGCATATCTATCTCCCCACACACACCCCAATTATTCTTCTATTTAAACCTAAAGCTCCTGTGAGCACCCTGAAGACTGGGCTGAGATGCTGAATTGTCTTCCCAATATGGCTATATTGATTCAAGTTCTTTTCCTGCTTCTATTACTTTTTTTTTTAAGAGAGAGAGGGACAGTGATAGAGAAAATCATTTTTTTTTTATTTATTTTACCGTGTGGCCTTTGTTTCTCCAATACTTAGTTGTATACATGGTGCTGGGGTGCAAAATTGGGTCCCTGTACATGACAGCAAGCACTTTAACCACTGAGCCACTGCACCAGCCCCCATACTATTACCTTTTCTGTTTGGTTTTTGGAGAGCGTGGTCAGACCTGGCTTGTTGGGATCCTCAGAGTCAAGCCTCTGGCCTATTATTCTGGTAACAGAATGGCCATAAACTTCTCTATTGTACTCCCTTCGTAACCTCACTGTCAAGGGATAACTAAAAGCACGATAAATCTTGGTATTTCTGCCTTTATTTTAAATGTCTCCTTCATTACCTTCAACTTTGGGCAAGATTCCTGCTGAGTTCTCATAGCTTTAAATAGCATCTATATGCCAAGCATTCCAATATACATCCCCAGCTCTGACATCTCCCCTTGAGTGTTTCAAAGGCATCTCAAAATTCACACATCCCAAACTGAATTCCTGATCACGTCCATCATGCTTCCTACTGTTTTATCTTCATCTCAGTTAAGGGCAAGTTAATTCTCCCAGTTGGTCAGGCAAAAAACCTTGGAATTACTGCTTACTTCTCTTCCTCCCTTGCTGCATTCAATCTATCAGCAAACTCTGTGAGCCTTACATTCAAAATATAAATCCATAATGTGGATTTCTACCAACTCTCCCCATTCTTCCTTCCCTATCCCTCCTAACAAAATGACGTCAGCTTCTGAGGAAGTAGAACAATGAGGGTGATGGGGTTTTATGCAAGGTACCTAGTATCCAAAGAAAGGGGTTTTGTGGGAGAAGGGGTTACCTGGTGGAAGAGGCAGCATGTTCCAGCCACCAATGAAATGGGACGAGTGGGAGAGAGAATAGAGTGGCAGATGGAAGAGACAGCCTAAGTAATTAAAAGAATGAGTACATTTAGCAATATGTTAACTGGCAGAGCAAATGATTAAATACATCTAAAATAACTGGTCTCAGATTTTTCACTGCCTAAAAAAGGATTTTAAAACATGGAAAGGAAGAAGATTAAAACAACCATAAGCAGGAAGAAAAGAGAAGTTACTGCAGAATGAAATTCCTCAAATCTTTAAGCATAAATGAATATGGCATAATGAATCCCACTATAATGTAAAATTATAATGTACCAACAAAAAATAAAAATTTTACAAGATGTACTATAGGTCAGTAGAGTACAGTGAGTAGATTAGGGAGGGGAAATGGAGGGAAGGAGAAGGGATTGGGGAAGGTGATTGATCACATTATTTTATGTGCATGTACAAATATGGCATAATGAGTCACACAACTGTGGCTAATGAAAATGCTGAAAATGCACCAATAAAAATAAGTTTTAAGGGGCTCAAGCGGTGGCTCAAGCGCTTGCCCAGCATGCAACTAGTGTCAGAACAACGAAAGTCATGTGAAAAACTCAATAAAAACTGATTCTCACTGTCTCTCTCTCTCTCTCTCTCTCTCTTGCTGTCCTCTCTTTAAAAAAATAAGTTTTTAAAAAAGCAGAAAAATAAAAAACAAAAGATCACTATAAACATACAGCATATACTTTGAGACTAGTATGAAAAATGTAAAACATCTTATTAGTTTTTATTTATATTATAGTGTTGACAACATTTTGGATATAGTAGGTTAAATAAAATATTTTTAATTAAAAAAAAAAGAACCATAAGATGTTGGGCTGGAATTGGAAGTATGAGTAAACAAGCTCATCTTGATATGTGTGTATATAATATATACAGAGGTAGTAATAGATGTTTGCATATATGTAGGTATATGTATATTTCCTAGCTCTGTTTGCTAAGTGGTTCTAGCAGCAATGAAATTTCAGTAGCAATAAAAATATTGTGTGTCTGGTTTTTGAATACTAAATACCATCCTTCAATAAACCCAAGTCCACTAAAGGGCTCCTTGAATAAATGGTTGATTCCAGGGCTAAAACAGAGAAAATACAATATAGCCTGAAAAATCCTGTTGTGACCAAAAATAAGGTGCTTCTCCGAGAATGATTGGAATATATCAAAATATCAAAGACACCAATATGAAAGGACTGCCAGTGATCAAACCTGGGAAAAATCTGAGCATCAGAATAAAATAAGAGTATCAGATTATAACCTATTGAACCAAAAATGAATCAATAAATCAGAAAGAGAAAGAGAGAGAGAGAGCGCTCTGACTTACAAGTGTCACTTGCAAATTAATAAATGTAGACAGAATGATAGAGATAGTTAATTGCCATTTGGCAACTACTGGAGCAGTAGGAGATACAGTCTGGAGTTATCAGTGAGGCTAGAGCCAGTGGGTAGAAGTTTAATAAGAACAGTATATCAGTGTCGTGTTAGATTATCTCTCCCCCAAATAGTAATAAAATACAAAAGGAGAAATAATGACTTTACAGTAGAGACACATGGCAGACTGCAAATTCAACCAGGTAATCAAGGTGCACATCACCTTGCTGGAATGGGTCAGCATAGCGTATCTCCAAATGTGAGGTACTGAGAAGAGCATAGCATCGCTTCTCTGGTATTCCTTTCACGGATGTGTGAGATGAATTTGGACATGAGGGAAAAGCAGAAGTACCTAGGTTCAGGATCATCTTCTAGAATAAAACCTGTACTCTTCAAGATTGTCAAGGACATGACAGACAGGAAAAGGCTAAGGAATTAATTCAGATCGAAGGACATTGATGAGACAGGACAAGTAAAAGCAATGTGAGCTTGCAGGTGGGATCCCAGACTAGAAAGGGGAAAGAGCCATTATTAAGACAAATGGCAAATTTGGAATGGTGTCTGTAACTGGATAGCTAGTGTTGTGTCAATGTTTACTTCCTGACTAGAAGGAATATATGACAATGAGACAGGGTTTAGAGGAGATATGCATACATATGTATATATGTGTGTGTATATAGAGTCTCAAAGGAAGTACCCAGGAAAGGTTGAATGCAGGAAATGCCCAGGAACCAGGAACCACTGGAATGCACAACGCTCCCATGAATCCCTGAAACTCTTGAGCAACCCAGCCTGTACCCTTGGCTCATACCTTTAATCCATGCCCTTGCCTATCAAAAAAAAAAAAAAAAAAAAGTAACAGGGTAATGCACAGAAGTACTAGAAAAACTGGTGGAAAATGTTGTAACTCCTCCCTGGCTCCACCTCTAGTCCAGCCCCTAGCAACTATCCCTCTATACCAAGGGGTTGCTGTCTCTCCCTCTGGAGACAGCCTGCACTCTCCCTTAAGAATTTCTCTGCTTTTCCAAATAAAACTCTGTCTGGAACTGGAAAGGTGACTCAGCAGTAGAGCTCTTGCCTGGCATGCGCAAGTACCCAGGTTCAATGCCCAGCACCACATACACAACAACAAAACAAGAAAAAACAGTGTGTCTCTGGCACGGGCTGAAATTGTTTTCCTTCAGGAATACCAAGGAATCTACCTGTCATGAGTGGAGGTCCTCTCTCTTGGAACTCCTAGATCTTTGGTGACAATAACCAAATAATAACAAGGAAAGTACCCTTGTTGGGTTTTTTGTGTGTGTGTTGTGGGGGGAGCGAGAACAAGGAGAGGTATACATTGTATTTAAGGGTGACAGATTAATACCTCTCTGTCTAAAGAAAGGAAAATTGGGCAAGCGCAGTATAACTTAATTGAGGAATCTGCGTGAAGGACATGCAAGCCAATTGGCTTCTTACAACTTCGTAAGTTTGAAAGTACTTTAAATTTTTAAAACATGTGTGCATATCCATGTGTATACGTATGCACATGTATGTGTGTATGCATATATATTCATAATTCAACCACTTATCATTACCTCCACTGCTACCATTTTAACTCATGGGGATTGCTACAGGAGCCTCCAAGTAGTTTCTCAGCTTCTGTCCTTGCCCTCTTTCGATCTATGTTCAATGGAGCAGCTAAAGCAAAGCTATAAAAACAAAGAGTGTTACTGGGAATCAGGAATCTCACAGTAAAAGAAAAGAAGTTCAAATATAGTCATGTGCCAAATGGCAACATCTCAGTCAACAGCATACAGGATATATAACAATCGTTCCATGAGATTATAGCGGAGGGACTGGCTCAGCAGTTATGCTGGAGCGGTGGCTCAGCTGTTATGGTGCTTGCCTGGCATGTGTGAGGATGCAGGTTCAAACACCAACACCATGTACTCAAAAGTCACATGAAAAACTAAATAAAATTAGTCTCTCTTTCCCTTCTAACTATCCCTCTCTCTTTTAAAAAAAAAATATTGTGGAACAGAAAAATTCTTATTGCCTCGCGATGTCACAAACATCATAACATTTTAGCATGATGTATTAAACATCTTAATAAGATGCATTACTCAGGTGTTTGTGTGATGATGGTATAAACAAACCTCCTGCATTAGCACTTGTATAGAAGTATATCACATACAATTACATATAGAATGTACAGAAGACTTGGTAATGATGATCAATGGCTATGCTACTGCTTTTGTATTTATTATACTATAATTTTTATCATCATTTTAGAGTCTGCACCTTCCATGTGTGAAAAGACAAGTTTCAATGTAGAACAACACAACACGTTGCAGTGGCAGACATCTGTACTTTCAGCAACTGAGGAGGCTCAGGCAGGAGGATCACAAGTTTGAAGCCACCCTGGGCAACTGAGGCCTTATCTCAAAATTAAAAAAATAACAATGGCTGGGGATGTAGCTTAAAGTTAGCGTTCCCTTCAGTCCAATTCCCAGCACTACAAAAAAAGAAAGAGAAAACAGTATGTCACATCACAGTGGCAGATACCTCATCCATCTCACACTTCTTGCATCTCATTTGTACCGTTTCCCCCTCACGCTTGATTTAATCTTCTGTTCGTCACGGCACTAGGAGCAACAGGCATCACCATAAACACTATACCATATAATCCAAGTGAGGAGCAGACTATGCACTCTAGGTTTACACAAGTACACCCCATGATGTTTACACAATGACACATTTCTCAATGTGTCCCTGTTAAGTGATGACTGCATTTAACGCAAGAGGGTGAAAAAGAACCCGGTGATTTGGCTTTCAACTCTACTGGTATTAATTCATGCTTTTTAAAACTAAATATTTTCTTGTTCTTATGAAATACACTGTGAAGTGTTTAGAGTTTCATATTACCTGCTGCCTACTTTCAAATGACAAAAAAGGATGAAGTGTGCATGATACTGAAACAGTGTGGCAGGATGTTGATGGTTGATAAATATAGATAAGGGAAATACAGTTATCAATGCACTGATCTTTTAACTTTTCTGTGGCTAAAAAAGTGATGATGAGTTGATAAATATACTTGTATATTTATAGAATATTACAGAAGAGTTCATGAGAAACTGGTAGCATTGATTACCCCTAGAATACCTTTAAAATACATTTCCTACTCCTATATCCTTTTCACCAGTTCCACATTTTTAGTTTACATAACCAGCTTTTCCACCTGACCTCTACCTTGACCATTTATTTGTTTACTCCTTGTACATTTAGCAAGATGAAAAATGGTCACTGAGTTTAGCAGTATGGAAATCATTAGAGATCATAGAAATAGCAGTTTCAGTGAAGTGATAGAATCTGATTGGAATGGGTTTAAGAGACATGAGAAGCCAGGGACCACGGCACACACCTGTAACCCCAGCAACGCTGAAAGCTGAGGCAGAAGGACCACAAATTCAAAGCCAGCCTCAGCAACTCAGCAAGGCCCTAAGCAACTTAGCAAGACTCTGCCTCAAAATAAAAAGGGCTGGAGGACACCACTGGATTCAATCCCCAGTAACAGAAAAAAAGAGAGAGAGAAACATGAGAACCAGGTGCTGTGATGCACCCCTGTAAAACCAAGTGGCTTGAGAGGTTGAGGCAGGAGAATCTCATGTTCGAGACCAACCTCAGCAACTTAGTGAGATCCTAAGCAACTTAGTGAGACCCTAAGCAACTTGAGACCCTGACTCAAAATAAAACTTAAAAATGGGGCTGGAAATGTGGCTCAGCACCGTCTGGGTTCAATCCCTAGTACAAAAAAAAAAAGAGAGAGAGAGAAGAGAAATTAGAGTCACTGAACATGGATTTTTAAGGAACTCTGCTATAAAAATAAGAGAAAACACGCTAAAGGGAGTTTTGCTTCCTTTTTTTTTTGTACTCTAAGAGAAGTAACTACATATTTACTGATAGATGATCTAGTAGAAAGGGGTAAATAATACAGGAAACAGAAGGAAGAAGAGCTTGAGCAATATTCTTGAATAAATGAGGAGGGATCTAAAGCGCACGTGAAAGGACTGGCTCTAGCTAGGGGCAAGAGGCCACTATTCTCAGCCAAAAAAAGAGAAGCCAAACACACTGGTAAGTGAGTAGATGAGGTTGTGGAAGATTGTGCAAGTCCTGGTTTGAAGAATGGGGGAGAAGATGCTGAAATTTAGGGAGTAAAGCAACTTCATAAAACATCAGAATAGGAGAGTAAAACCAGGGAAATACAACTGGCCTACTTCAGGTTAGAATCATAAATTTAAAGTAAAGTCAGTCAGCATGGGTTGAATATGAGCCACATTCTGCCACTAGTGCAGGCATGAGATAGGTAGTCAGATTTAACTAAGGTTGTGGCTTATTCAAAGAGACCTACACAAACAATGTATGTTATGGTGTATGCAAGGAGTAGTTACAATGATGTTCATAGTATTTTAACCAGGTAAGGAGAAAGTGATGACATGAAGATGAGGGAAGTGAAAGGATGGAAAAATCTCAACAGAGCTGAAGGACTTTTGGAGTTAGAATATTAAAGGGAGTGAGCTAGTACGACAGGAGATGATGATGAGAGTGAGATGTCTGAAAGTTGAAATCACGTTATTGGGAATGACAACACATATGCTATGATCAGGGGAGTAAATGGCCAAGACAGATAAAAAACAAGGTCACTGGCAGAGTACAGATCCAAGAAATAAATGTTTGGAAGATCTTCTCTGAGCATAGTGAACTTATCTAAGAATCATGGCAGAAGTAATGTTGGAGAGAGCGACAATAGCTAGTAGCTGAAATTTTTGAAAAAGTGAGAGAGAGTGACTCAGAAGTAAAGGATGGTAACTGTGACAAAATGAGCTTCACACCTAGGTATTTTCAAGGAGGAGGAAAGGAAAATGATCTGGAAGTAGCAGGGGAGGACAAGGAAGACACCTATGCTACCTTCAGAGGCACTATGGTAAAAGATTTAAGAATGAAAACCCTACCACTCACAGCGATTTAGGGAAAGCTATTACCATAAGGGAAGCACCAGATTTTGGTTAGTGCAAATAGGCAGGGAGAACCTTCACAGAAGAGACTGGAGACATAGAAGAAGCCACAGTACAGGAACCTTCTAATCTTGGTACCTATCTCTTGTATGGAACAACAACAACAAACAGTGGTTTCAGCACACATGCAAACAGGAAGGAGGAAGGAGAGGGAAAATATACAGAGAGCAAATAAGCATATGAAAAGATGCTCAACACCATATTATCAAAAAACTGCAAATTAAAACAATAGTGAGGGGCTGGAGCAGTGGCTCAATGGTTACGGCGCTTTGCCTGGCATGAGCGAGGACCCGAGTTCGAACTCCAGCACCACGTACACAACTGAGTATTGTAGCAACCAAGGCCACATGAAAACCTAAAATAAAGTTCTCTCCCCCCTCCCCCCGTCCCTCTTTCTTAAAAAAAAAAAAAAAGCAACAAGAACAATAGTGAGAAATCAGAACACACCTATTAGAGTCGCTAATCTCCAAAACACTGGTAACAGTAAACACTAGTGAGCAGGTAGCGCAACAGGAACACCCACCCATTCATTCCTGATGGGAAAGCAAAATGATACAGCCACTTTGGAAAACAGCTTGGCAGTTTCTTACAAAACAAAACGTCCTCTTACCATATAATCCAGAAGTCATGCTCCTTGGTATTTACTGAAATGATCTGAAAATTTATGGTTACACAAAAATCTGCACACACATATTTATATGTAACTGCCAAAATTTGGAAGCAACCTAAATGTAATTTGATAGATAAATGGATAAGAAAAGTATGTACTATGGACTGAACTGTGTTCCCCTGCCTAATCCACATATTGAAGCCCTAAGACCCAATATAACTGTATTCAGAAATAGGGTCTCTATGAGCTAAAGTTAAATGAGGTCAAACAGGTGGGATCATATCTGATAGGACCATGGCCTTACAAGAGTCTCTCACTGACATGTGATGATACAGCAAGAAGGCAACCACGTGCAAGGCAGGAAGAGAGCCCTCATCAAAACTAGAGCATCTCCTGTTGAACTCCCAGCCTCTAGAACTGTGAGGAACTGTGAGAAACTAAAATTATGTTGTTTCAAACCCCTAGTCTATGACATTTTGTATTTTATTATAGCAACCTTACACACTAATACAGTAAGGAACTGATACATTATGGAATTTACATTTACAATGTAAATTTATTCAGTGCTAAAAACAAATAAGGTATCAAACCACAAAAAAACAGGGAGGGTCCTTAAATGCATACTGCTGAGTGAAATAAGCCAATTTAGAAAAGTTACATACTGTGTGATTCCAAGTAAGACATCCTTCAAAAGGCAAAAGATGGAAACAGTGAAAAGATCAGTGGCTGGAAGGGGCATTTGGGTACAGGCAGTGGGGAAGGGATAAATGGGAGAAGCAGAGGAGATTTAGGAGACAATGAAATTATTGTGTATCTTACAGTAATGATGGATACATTTCCTTAGCCATCAAAACTCAAAGAACTACACTGCCAAAACCTGTAGTTAATTAAGATTTACATTAAGTGAAGCCAGTACACACACACAAAAGAATGAACCTTAACTTATGGACTTTAGTTAATAATTGTGTATCAATAGTATTTTATCAATTGTAGCAAAAGTATCAAACTAACAGATGCTACCAATAGGGAAACTATGTATTATTCCGTAAATCTACAACTGTTCTAAAAAGGACTGCAAGACTGTTAAGTACTAGATTAAAAATAACTGTGAAATTCAAATTTCAATTTACATAAAGTTTTATTAGAACATGACAATTCTCACTCATTTACATCTTCTATGACTGCTTTTATACAACAGTAGCAGAGCTGAGTAGCTGCAAGAGACCACATGAGCTATCCCACTTACTGAACACCGAAGAAATTAAAATCTCCAAGGAAGAGAAGATAAGTTTGAAAAGGGAAACTTGGAAAATAACTAAGGCGGTACATGCAGGGAGAGGCAGGGCAGGATACCTGAGAGAGAAAAGTCATTCATCCAACTACAAAGCACTGAAGGCTCCATTAAAAAATATTAGGACTGGGGCTGGAGTGGTAGCTCGGCAGTTATGGCACTTGCCCAGTATGTGCGAGTACACGGGTTCAAACCCCAGCCTACGTGCACAACTAGTACACAACTAAGTGTCAGAGCAATGAAAGCCATGTGAAAACTCAATAAAAATTCTCTCTTTCTCTCTCTCTCTCACTGTCCTCTATTTTATATATATATATGTATATATACATATACATATATATAATAGATATATATATATTAGGAGTAGGAGTCCAGAAAGTGCATCCTGAGTGTCAGAACACAGTATGATAATACTATCAGGAAGCACCCTAACAGTTACAGTTTTTTTTAATTAATAAATTTATTTGTTGAACAATCAAACAAGCTTCTAATGAAAAAATATAATATATATAAATTCTGAAAATTAGATTTACCCCCAAGAGCCACCCTAATTGCCCACCCTTATCCCTCCACCACCCCCCCATAGTTACAGTTTTTAAAAATATCATGAAAATATAATATAAGGGGATGGAGCAGTGGCTCCATGGTTATGGCGCTTGCCTGGCATGTGCCAGGACGCAGGGTTGAACCCCAGCACGACAGACACAAGGAAGTGTCGGAGCAACAAAAGCCACATGAAAAACTAAATAAAATGGATTTTTTCTCTCACTGTCCCTCTCTCTTTAAAAAAGAAAAGAAAAGAAAATATACTATGGACTAGCTGAGAAAACCAATCATAACTACAAGACATACTGAAATGGACTCATTAATAAGCATTTTGAGAAAAATCCAATTAGCAGGAAAAAAAGTTAGGAAACCATTGCAGAATAGAGACGGGCACAAGCTTTGGAGGCAAAGAAGCCTGGTTCTGATCCTGCTTCTACCACTTACTGGCTCAAAGTCTCTGAGCACAAATTCTCTCTCAGCCTCAGTTTCCTCAGCTGTAAAATAACAGTACCTCAGTGAACTGTTGTGAGGATCAGATAAAATAATGCATATCGTTTAGTAAGAAGCCTGACAAAAATAAAGTGCTAAATAAACAGTAACTGATAACTATGACTAATGTATATGGATTGGGAAAATGCCCTAAGAATAAACGGTCTAAGATTTTTCCAGAAATTGTTAGAAAATCTACCCAAAGACTGAAATAAATCTCTCATGGAATATAATTTTAGAGAACCTCTGCCACTGGAAAATTAAATGAAGACTTTGGTTCAATAAATGGAGTTGCGATTCCACTCATGCTTACAGAGAATGTTGGTTCAACGGAGAAAAATAAAATTAGTCTGGGTTGCCACCAAATTCCAAAACTTGTGAATGGTATAGACTCACTACAGGTCCCTATATTCAGGAACCTACTTAATCCAAAATTCAAACCAAAACCCAAGACAGCACTGTGTCTTCAATGAAGAAGAAAATAAACTGGGCATGGTGGTTCATGCCTGAAATCCCAGTTACTCAGAAGGCTGAAACAGGAAGATCCCATGTTCAAGGCCAGCTTGGGCAACTTAGCAAATAAAATAAAATAAAATAAAATAAAAGGGCTGGGGATGTGCCTCAGAGGAAGAAACCTCCTGAGTTCAATATGGGGGACCGGGATGTTATCTTCCTTTAGATTTACATGACACAGTTTCTCCACCCTCATTCCCTCCACCTTCCATTCCATACTTCGGAACTGTCAAAACCAAACAAAACATCCATCCCTAGGGAGACAATCAACAATGTAGCACACTCTTTACTCCGCTGAGAATCTAAGTAATACTTATGCAATCATTTAATTCTGGAAAATTCACAGTCTATAAACATTCACATCGCTTGTAGGGGCGAACTATTGAAGAATCGAGAGACTTGGGTGTGGGCGATATGGGGGTAATTTTGGTTTAAGAACAAATGCATATCATATGGTTACTTGATACGCATTTATGATTGTACAATAACTCGACTCCTTAATAAAAAAAATTTTTTTAATTTATCTGTACCAAGAAAACTCGGATCTGTATCTGGAGAGCAGTCAGGATTATATCCGTTTTTAAGCGTACAATCTGGGTAGTCAGGGACTGGAGGTCAGGTGCTTGGGAGCTCTGCTTCTCCGTCGAGACGGACCTGAGCCATAAAGCAGTAGTAAAGGCTGAGCGATAAGAATTTTTCTGTTGCATCCGCATTTCTTCATACACGGCGGCCACGCGGACACACACGCACACGCCACTGCCGCCACCCACATCCCACAGAGTGAGCGGATAGCTTGCCGGCTTTCGGGCGCTCGCTGCCATCCTGCCCTATAGCTCCTAACGCCGTACAGGTTTCGTTCCCACAAAACCACCACCTTGCACTTGCTCGGGAAAAACTGAAAAACGGTAGGAATTCCAACAAAGACAACATTTTATTCTCATTGTGGCCCAGGACCGAAGCCGGACGGTTCTGCTCGACAATTCCAGGGCCGCGACTCGGATACGCGAGTGGACTCACTCCCTGGGCTGGAGGCTCGTCCACACCTGTCATCAGGAGTGGGCGGAAGTAGGGAGAAAGAAACCCTAAATTCGGAGCCGAGCCGCGGCTGCCACCTTCGGAGACCTCACTCACCCCACTCTTCATCCGGTCTGTGAGCGAGTCCCGGGCTAAAAGGCGACTCCATGGTGCCGGCAACACCACCACCCGGCACCCGCAAAACAAGTTCCTCGGTCCTAGAACTCCGTGAGTAATATCTGGGACGGCGGCGGCGGGCGGACAAAATACTCGGTAACGCGGTCGAGACGGTGGCCGAAGGAAGACAAACCGCTCCAGCTGCGCGAGGGGCTGGGGTAAAAGGAGCCAGGACTACGTCAGCAGCTAAGCTAAAGAGGAGGTGGAGTGAATATTTCCCCTTGGAGTTTTAACACTTTCTGTTCCCGTTTTTAGGGGTTGGAGGTCGGTGAAGGCTCTCAGACAGACACCGCTTTAGTTAAGCAAAATGTGTCGATAATATTAAAGAAAAGCAAAATTCATTTCTGAACATCCTGTTTTATTCCTTGATTGTCCTTCTTAATACCATAGCGCAGACGTCTCCGAACAAAATTAGAGACTAACCGTCAGCTCGACTTAATTTTGTCTGATAATTGTTTCTATTGATGTCAAAATTCTCCATACAAAGAAATGAATGAAAGAAGATCACAATTATTTTTCCACATTCATTAGAACCTGCCTCCGAGGCAAGCCATACCAAAAAAACTATACTTTTAGAAAGCCGACCTTTATGTAAACAAATTTATGCAAAATAAATATGCAAGATAAAACTCCCATGCCCATAGTTATCTTCAAAAGATGAATTTCTATAAAACTAATACAAGTAAAAGTCCGACTGAGCCTATCCTAAAACTTGAAATAGTGTTCTTTTCTCTTTTTCATTAACAAAATGTAAGATTCTAATTTTATTTAAAAGAACTTCATGAACTCAAACTGAAAATGATAAAAAATTGAATTTGATAAGATAATTTCAGCAATGCTACTTATAAAATTTCTTTTTCATTCTTACTCCATTTCAACAGCTAGTGGCTTGGTAAACTCTGCCCTAAGAATACGAATCCGTCTAGGACCAAGTGAAAACTTTCCCATGGTTACAAACAAAACAGAAAAGCTTCCCAGAATTCCTCAGACTCCTGGTGGCTGGAGGTTACAGCCGGTTGCGTGATACAAAATAGCCCCGGGACCCAAGCTCTGGGGCGTGGTGATTCAGGAAATGCGTCCAAGAAGTCTCTGTCATCAAATCTCCAACAAGGTTTTATTTAAGGTGAAAATTATAGAGCTTTGCAAATTTAGAAATTGGAATAAAAGCTAAAATAAAGTCAGCAAGTCTTAGCTATCCACCAGACACCTTAGGCTTTTAAGAAAATCATGATTGGCGGGGCTTGGGGGTGCACACCTATAATCCCAGCTACTCCAGAGGCTGAGGCAGAAGGATCTCAAGTGCGAGGCTAGCCTCATCAATTTAGCGAGATCTTGTCTCAAAATAAAAAGTAAGTTCTGGGGATGTGGATAAATGCCCTGGGGTCAATCCCCAGTACCAAAAAAGAAGAAGAGGAACGAAATGAATGAAAATCTTGACTGAACTTTGAGTTTTTTAAGATTTTTTTTATTCAAGAAGTTCAGATAATTATGAGAAATATGTTTGTACCTATCGTCAGGAATTAACAAATTTCAACATTTTTAGTTTTTGTCTCAGATTTTTTTCGTAGTAAAAAATTAAATATTACAGATAAAGTTGCTTTACTTTACTTCATTTCCCTCCCACACCGACAACTTTCATCCTGAATTTTGTAGTCATTCTAATCCAATTTTATTTTTGTTTTTACCATATTTAAATATTTTAACATATATTTAGTGTTGTTGTGGGTTTTTCAAATTTACACAAATATTCTAATGTTCTCCAAATCATGCTCTCACTTAATATTACTTTCTGGGCATCTCTACCACGTTTTAACTGTTAGGTGGTATTTCCTCACATACATATATCACAATTTCTTTTTCCATTTCCTTTTTTAATTTTTTTAAAGAGAGAATGACAGTGAGAGAGAGAGACAGAGAGAATCAGTTTTTATTGAGTTTTTCACATGGCCTTCATTGCTCTGACACTGAATGACAGTGAGAGAGAGAGACAGAGAGAATCAGTTTTTATTGAGCTTTTCACATGGCCTTCATTGCTCTGACACTTAGTTGTGTACGTGGGTGCTGGGGTTTGAACCCATGTACTCGCGCATGCCAGGCAAGCACCGTAACCACAGCTCCAGCCCTTTTCCATTTCCTTAATGATGGACATTTGGGTTCTTTAAATTATTCACTGTTACATAAAATATATATGCAAGAATGTCTTTAACATGCTGGCTCACTTACCAAATAATACCAATTTATATCACCACTATCAGTGATGAGTCCTTTTTGCTCCACTTTTTTTCTTTTTAAAGAAGGAGAAAGTGACAGAAAGAGAGAATCAATTGTTTTTATTTTTCCATCTGGCCTTTGTTTCTTCATTGTTTACATGGTGCTGGGGCTCAAACCTGAATCCTTGCATATGCCAGGCAAGCACCACAAGCACCATAAACCACTCAGCCTGCTCCACATTCTTACCAACACCAGATATGGCCAGACTGACAATTTTTCTCACTGTGAAGGGTAGTACAATAATTTACATTTTAAAAATGGTGCATTCGTGCATGTTTATTAAACTTTATTTCCTTCTCTGTGAACTGCCCGCTGTATTATAATCTTTGATATTGGATTTTCTTCCCCTCAATGATGTGTAGATTTTTAGAGAGCCTACACCTTATATATATAAATGTGTGTGTACACACACTTATATACACACACACATTTATATATATGAAATGCCTTCTCCCAGGTTGACACTTGTCTTTGATTATGGGAGTTTTGTGCTTTAGATTTTAATTTTATTTATA
>PVKS010027512.1:0-27450 GCA_004027875.1 Aplodontia rufa
TTGTTAACTCTTTCAAAGAACCAACTCTTAGATTTGTTAATAGATTGAATAGCTTTTTTGTTCTCTGTTCCGTTGATTTCAGCTCTGATTTTGGTAATTTCCTGTCTTCTGTTAGATTTAGGGTTGGACTGTTCCTCCTTTTGTAGTCATTTGAGTTGAAACATAAGGCTATTAATCTGGTCTCTTTCTAGATTTTTGATGTATGCACACAGTGCTATAAATTTACCTCTTAAAGTCTTCACACTGTCCCAGAGGTTTTGGTATATTGCTTCCTCGTTGTTGTTCAATTCCAAAAACTTCATAATCTCTGTTCTCATTTCCTCTTTTACCCATGCTTCGTTTAAGAGGTAATTATTCAATTTCCAATTATTTGAATAGTTTCTGTTGTTTCTCTTGGTGTTGATTGCTAAGATCATAGCATTATGATCTGACAGAATGCATGGGATTATATCCACTTTTTTTATTTGCTAAGATTATCCGGGTGAACTAAGATGTGGTCTATTTTTGAGAAGGATCCATGGGCCGATGAGAAGAAGGTAAATTCAGCTGTCTTAGGATGGAATATTCTGTAAATGTCTGTTAAGCCTGATTGATTAATAGAGTAGTTCAGATTGAGGACATCTTTATTGATTTTTTTTTTTTTTTACACGATCTGTCTAGAGTTGATAATGGTGTGTTGAAGTCTCCCAGAATTATTGTGTTGAAATCAATGAGGGGATTAATGTCCTTAAGTATTTTTTCCATATATTTGTGGGGGTTGTAATTGGCATAAATGTTGATTATCGTTATATCTTCTTGGTGAACTGTCCCTTTTAGTATGATAAAGTGACCCTCCTTTCTAACTAGTTTTAGTTGGAAATTAATTTTGTCAGAAATTAGAATCACTACATCAGCTTGCTTTTTTGGGCCATAGGCCTGGTATATGTTTTGCCATCCTTTCACTTTCAGCCTGTGTCTATTTTTGAGTGTCAAATGTGTCTTTTGCAGGCAACACATTGTTGGATTTTGTTTTTTGATCCAGTGGGTCAGTCTGTGTCTTTTAACTGGGGCATTGAGACCGTTCACATTCAAGGATAGAATAGATATGGGAGGCTGATTCACAGACTTGTATCGATTACAGAGTTTTGAGTCATCTTGAAAGTCAGTTTTTGTATAGTATGATTATTGACTAGCCCTTGTTTAAGGATTTAGTGTATTGTTGGCATTATCTTCTAAACGGAGAACATGTTTGAGAATGCTCTGTAGAGCAGGATTTGTGTTCATGTATCTTGTAAGCATGAGTTTATCATTGAAGTATTTAATTTCCCCTTCACATTTGAAGCTGAGTTTTGCCGGATATATTATCTTTGGTTGAAAGTTGTTATTTTTTAACACTTGAAAGATATTGTTCCAAGCTCTTCCAGCCTTCATTGTTTGTTCTGAAAAATCCATAGTGATCCGAATTGGTTTGCCTCTGAATGTGATTTGGGGCTTTCCTCTAGCAGCTTTTAGAATTCTCTCTTTAATTTCTCTGTTATTCAATTTGTAAATGATATGTCTTGGTGAGTTTCTCCACTGATTAGGTCTATTTGGTGTTCTATAAGCACATCTTGGATGTGGTAATCCGGATCAATAGCAAAATGAGGGAAGTTCTCACTTATGATTTCGCTTAAAAGGTTCCTGAATCCCCTTGTTTGCTGTTCCGAATTTTTCTCCAGGCCAATGATTCTCAGATTATTATGCCTCATCTCATCAAATATTACTTGGAAGTTCTGATTATGCAAAATAAGCTGTTTATCTTGTTTTGCTTCTTTGATTTCTTCCTTGTTTAGGTGATCCTCATTGTCCAATACTCGTTCTTCAAGTGCTGATTTTCTATTTTCAGTGGAGTTTACTCTGGTGTTGGTGTCTTCCAGTGAAGATTTGAATTGGTTAATCGTGTTTTTCAATCCTGATAGCTCTCCTACCTCTCTTTTCAGAATGTCAATATCCTTGTACAGATGATCTTTCATCTCCTGGAATTGTTCCTTAATTTCCTTGTAGAATTTGTCTCTCATCTCTTGAAATTGCTCTTTGATCTCTTTTCTTATTTACTCTCTCAACTCTTTGATTGCATTACTAATCATAATGCTGATACAATGTCTTTGGTTTTCATCTAGGGCCCTGGCTATGAGATCCTTAGGTGGAGAGCTCTGGGTTTGAGGAGTTATTTCCCCTTTTCCTCATTTTCTGAGTCAGAGAGCTTGTCTTTTGTTTCAGCCTTGTTACTCTTGTTGGAGTAATTGGAGCTTCTTATGACTTTGCTTCATTGTGAAGAGGAGCTATTTAGTCAATATAGACCTAAAGATGCCAGACGGTTCTGTGAGAATTTGAGAGGCTATAGGTGCAAATACTAGTCTGTTTCAACTAAAACAGATGAGCTGATGATTAGCATCAATAGTAGCAGCTTTCTTTGAGAGAACTCATTTTGAAGCGTGTCCATTTCTTCAGGTATTAGAGTCTCTCTGAAATTGGGGAGAAGGATTGACTAGGAAGTCAAGAGAATTGGGGAGGTATGAAAATCACACCTGTTATAGAGTATAGGGGAACTAGGGATTAGGGGGGAGTAGGTTATTCTATTAGGACCAAGGAAAACATAGAACTGGGGTGTCGGTAGGATACAGACTTGGGGTGAGAATGAGAGAAAGATGCTTATATTTAGGGATACCAGAGTACAGTGGAGGAAGAGGTTAGCAGTAGGGTTCAATAAGACCTAAAGAAATAAGGGCGAATCACCAATACATACATACAGATAAGTATTTACATCCACTGACACCAAAATTCAGTATTAATTATAAGGAAAGAAAGGAAAGAGGAAAAAGAAGGAAAAAAAAGAAAAAAAACCCTCCAAAAACCCACAGTAATGTTAAAAATTTAAAAATATTATATTCCAGCCAGATTCCCATTTAAAAAAAATTTAAAAATTAAAAAAATAATAAAAATAAAAGAAAAAATGAAATGAAAAAGAAAAAACCCCACAAAACTAATTGGTACAGTTCTGAGTTTTTCTGCCCATAGGTCAGTGGGTATGTACCATGGGTGGGGGTGAGTTCAAATCTATCATCAAGCTGGGGATTCTTCGGAGTTACGCTTGTCAGAGGAGGTGTTTGGTTAAGTCTGGTGGCTTGATATTTCTTAGAGGATCTCCTCAAAAGTTTTATGTTGCAAAGGGGTATTCAGCTCTCCCTGGGCTGTAATCCTGAGATGGTTGCTGTCTGCCAATCCACACTCTAGATATTTCTTGGACCTGGGGCTCAGAAGTTGTAGACAATCGAGTTGATCCTAGTGTAGATGAGTGGGTCTCTGACTGATCCAAGTAGAGTGGTCAGCGTGAGACTCGCTTCCTCAGGATCACTGGTGACCCACCCTGTGTGTCTTGTGATCTTCTGGAGTCCCAAGAGCTGCTCTATGGGGTTGACTGAAACCTTCAGAAGATGGTTCAGATCGTGCCAGTGCTTATGTGATTCTCCATTGCAAGCACTAGGAGGCGCCCTGCTAGAGAGGTCCAGGCCTACGCAGCCTTGGCTATGCAAGGAGCTCAGATGCTAAAGTGAAGCCCGACCTGCCCCATATATTCAAAGCTTCCTGAGGCAGATTTCAAGGAGAGGTTAAAGCGGAGGATCCCCTATAGAGGGATGCTCCCTGCTGTAGCAAGCTCTGTTCACAGGCTCCTCCTATTTGGGTGGGAAGGGGATGGACCAAAGGGCAGAATGTCGCCAATAGAGAGGTTTGGGAGCTGGAGAGGTGAATGGCAGTTTGCTACAGCCTCTAGGGTAGATGACCAGTTGGTGGGGGGGCGGTAACTTCTGTATCTGATCTCGGGGACTGAGACTCTGTAATGCTGCTGGGAGACGTGCCCTGCCCTCAGGGACATGCCCCGCCCTCAGGGACATGTCACAATGGTGGCCAGCCACCGCACACGCACACACAGCTATGAGTTCGCTAATGTGAGCATTAATTCCCAGCACTTTATGCAAGATTAGGTAAATTACGAGCAGTCAGATCAGGGAGTTCGCAGCCAGCCGGGTTAGGGTACGTGTTTAGGAAACTCACTGCCTTGCTCCATTTTAGTTTCTGGTTTTCTGACCATGGCGGCTGAGACTCCAAGAGCGTTTTTTGCTGAGCAGCCAGCCCTGCCCTCAGGGAAACGTCACAATTGGGCTCCGGCCGCTGCCGCTCACAGGAACAGCTGTAAGTTTGCTAATGTGAGCAATTAATTTCCGAGCTTAATTCCAAGTTCATGGAAATGAAGAACAGTCAGATCAGGGAGTTCAAGGCCAGATTAGGTTATTTGATTAGGAAACTTGTTCTGTTTCCTCCCCTCCAGGGAAGCTCCCCTCTCCCCAGGTGTGGAGCCGGTCACACGGGTGCCACCAACTTCCTCATTTATATTTGTTAATGCTCCACGCTATTCCTTTGGAGTTAAAAAGTTAGCGGGGGGGGGGTAATGTTCACCCACACTGGGAGCTTCGTCCTACCGTGGGAATCCGCATGCAGTCCTGCAGCATGAGGTGACTCTCAGGAGCGTCTCGGAGTCACTGTTGCTGGGGTGGCCACCACATTCTCTGGCTTTAGACATTTTAGCCAAAGAAATGAAGCTAATTCCCTAGTCACACTCCATAGTGCTGCGAAGCTGCACTGTCATGTCCCTGATGAATTCCTCCACGGAACTAATTATTTGGAGGAAGGAAGGAGGCAGAGATGAGCATCCCTTGTGATTCTGCTCTTGCACCACAGAGCTTCTCTTTAACCCACCAAGGTACCAGAAACCACAATTTCCCCAAAGAGGCCATGTAAACTCTGATATTAAGGGCCATCATACTAATGAAACAGAATCTGAAGAAAGGGACCCTACTTGGAGAATCCAGGTTCCACCCAGTGGTGAAAGGAAATCCTTGAGTGTATGACTTGATGTTGACTGAATCTTTAGCCATCAAAGAGCTCCTGGCCACTTCTCCCCTCCCTAAGAGCCCACTTTCCAGTGACTCCCCAGACAGGGACTTCCCATGTCCCCAAATATCCGCAAACTTAGTGCATCTCTTTAGACTCCCTTTGGGAAATCTTAGCCTAACAGAATTTCCACCTCATGCTCTATCAGCTCTTTCTCCTTTATATGTTTTCCCCCAGTGGAAATTTCCTTGGTTCTTTCTCTTGCACATTAACTGTAGTGTTGTTTTCCTTAAAGCATTTGCTGAGGGAAAAATTCTGTATAAATATTCCTATATCTGCTTTGGAAAAATCAGAATTCTCTTAGAGAAGGAGAATTCAGATATTGTGATACTAATAATAAATTAAATATGTGTGCAATATAAATGAAAAATTTTTCTCTTTTCCAATAATTTAATTTCGTTAAACAGGAATCAGTGTAGCTTTAGGTCAAAGGCATCTGTGACTATATTCTTTCCTGTTCACAGTGACTGTCAATATATCACTGATGTTTATTTCACAAGCTTCCTCTCTGCCTATTTGAGTGTATTTCACAAAGTGCCTTTCAAAAACTCATTATTTAGTTTTTTAATGCCCAAGAGGTAGCTCCTCTCCTGAAGCATCATGGTACCTGAGATGAAAATGAATGCTCCTGAAAAAACGATTGCATAACTTACCAAATAAAAGCACAGGATGTCCACTTAAGCTTAAATTTCAGATAAACAATAAATCTTTTGGTATAAATATGCCTTCAAATATTGCATACTTATTTATGGGACATACTTATGCTATGTGCAATGCCATCCTGAAATGACTAAAAATAAATACTACACTAAACAATTATTTGTATTTTGAGATTCAAATGTAACTGGGTATTTTGCATTTTACCTGGCAACGCTACCCATGGCCAGTTTTCCAATTCCACAGGGACTGAGATGGACTTTGTCAGGGGAAGCAGCCGCCATCTTCCCCCAGTAGAAAAGGCATAGGAAGGGGCTTAGTTCAAATATGTGCACCCCTTCAGGGCTGACCCACTCTGATACCTCAGAATCAGAACACATGGATAAGATATATATAGTGTTTCCTAAACCATTGCTTGAAGCTACTCAGCTTCTTCTGGAGGCTTGCATTTTAATTAATTGCTATTCTAGTGTGCTTCCTCCCCGAGCTGATTTAAAAATCTGAACTCTACAAATCTAATCAGTAAATTTCTGGGTCTATTTCAATATTGACATTAAAATTTTTTGATTGCAGTAAGCTTCAATGAGATATAGGCGAGGGCAAGATCAAAGATAATTGCCATTGAAGTCCATAAAATAAATATAAAAAGTTCTCCAAAGTATTAAACTGTAACAAAATTCTACCATGACGTGTTGTCTATAAATCATGTCTTAAGGTTCAGTCATGATATGTTTAATTAATATTGGTTAGAGTTCAAATGAGTCAGAATAAAAAATAAAAACTATGAATTCTGAATTTGCAACTGGAAATCCTATTCTACTCTGAAATTAACCTGTTTTTAAGCCTAAAATATTAAAGTCAACGATTTTCAGATAGTTGAATGAAGTCTTTGGTGGAGGAGTCTATACCATGCAGCACAGCCACACTGCCATCTACTGGCCTCAACTTTTTAGAAATGAGTGTTTTAGTCCTACTTCCCTTCCTAGTTCTCATTTATAAAAACTGACAGGGTCTGGGCTTAAGTTGGGGAGAAAGGGGCTCTGTAATAATTTTGTTACCACTCCCCTCAATATTCTATAGCAGTGTGGTCGATGAACGGTGGTAGCACTCTTTGCTCTTCGTCATATTGAGAAGTGAAGTGTAATTTTCTTCCCTTCAGTCTGGATTAGTTTCAATAACTTTCTTGATCAATAGAAGGCAGCAGAAGTGACATGCTGAGAGTTTCGAAAGGTGACTTTCGAAACTCAGGCCTCTTAAAATGCACTCTGTAACTACCTGAGACAAGGCCGATGAGGTCATGCACAGGCCCTCTGGCAGCTCAATTCTCTGGCCACACCACATGGTAGGCAGGTGAGTGAAGCCATTTGGCTCCTCTAGCCTGGCCCACCTGCCGGCTGAGTACCAAGGGAAGCATGCTGATTCCTCTGGGGAACAGAACAGCCTGGCCAAACCATGCTGGAATTCCTGGCCCATGAAATCCTGATGTAATAAAGTGGTTGTAATTTTAATCCACAAAGTTTTAAAGAAGTTTCTTAAGCAGGAACAGATCACCAAAACAAACAGCAATTGTTATGCTTAAAAAGTAATAGAATGAGGTGGGGGGAAAAGTGTGCTGAAGGAGAAGATGAAAAAGTGGAATAAAATTCTGTAAGAGGAGAACCCTAAATGCTGTGGATGCCAACAAAAGATGAGTTAGGGATCTGGAAGACCTATGGTGAAAAAAAATCAGTCACAAATTTTTAGCAGGCTGCTAAATTTTGGACAACTTACAACTTTGGCCAAACTTCTTAGCGATTCAGAGAGCAAGCAGCAGTTACGGTCCACCTCAGGAGCTAATGAATAAACACGACAGATAAATATGCAGCAAATATAAGCTAAAAATGCTAAGTATGTAAGAAGCAATCTTTGTTCCTACTAAAAATCTTTCATCAGGTGATTTCAAATTAGACTCGGGAGAAAATGCTGAAAATGCAAACAGATTTTTAGTTTTGATGCTTTTATTGAAAAGGTACATTTAAAAAAATACACAGACATTTTACCATTTACAGATTGCAGATATAGATACTCTAAAAGAGTTCACTCTATTTTGTTGTTTTATGATACCTCTTGCCCCTCATATCACATTCCAGTCTTGGTGATATCAACTTTTCGGGGGGGGGGGCATGGGAGCATGACCTGCAACATATTCAGTGAACAGAAAGACAAATTATTCAATTATAAATTTTATATCTTCTGTACATTATTGCATTAGGGAGCCACAAAATTATGTAGCATCATTACAAATGAAAACAGGTTAAAAATGAAATAAGTACGTAGAAATACATGGATTCATTGTCTTCTTGCAGAATGCACAGGAGGTGCCAAAATGTGCAATTTAGGAAGCTCTTTTTGTGTTTATTTGCTTAGCAACTCAAACCTGTGAGGAAGCTACAAAATAAGTTAAAAATAGCAAATAGGTAGTAATTATAGCTATGTTATATGGCTTTCTATTTTGTTTAAATGTCTCTCCAAATAAAATGTGAAATAAAATACATTATCTTTTGTTCTCTTGAAGAGAAAATTCAAAGCTATTTTGCTTCCTAACATTTACACAGCAACTAAAAATGTTGAATTCAGACAAGAAATACGATCTAGTACTACACAGGATACAACAGTACTTGGGTCTAAAACAGTACACAATCCCTGTCAACAAGAGTACACCAAAAAGAAAACGTGATCTGTAAGATGGTATTCACAAGTAAGCACTTGTGTCCTATTTTTCTTTCACACTAGAATATGCCCAGTTGGATTCCAGAGCTATTTACAGACATCTGAGGAAGATCCTAGTTTTCAAGTCTGTCAGGAAAGTATTCCATATTGTTTCTAAGCCAGATCACACCCATGGGAAAATAGAAACTAGTTTTCTTTTTCTTTTCTTTTTTTTTTTTTTTTTTTTTTGACCAATACATTTTCAAGAACCCAGATTTCTCAGATACATCAATTAAACGGGGTAGTATGGGGCAGGGAACAGCGAGCCTGTGCTGCTCATATTCCAAAATTACTAGACTGGTCCATGACAACACTCCTGAATCTAGTGCTTCTTTGTTCTTTGGAGCTGGGGCTCAAGGTGGAGGGCTGCATTTTGTGGGTAGGTGGGGTACTTACTGCAACACAAAATGCTTAAGTTGTGAAATCCTATTGACTTGGCTTCTCGACTTTCCTACTGGCCTGGATTGTCTTGGGGCTTGCAGATGTCAGTATGGGGCAAACAGGATGGAGGCAGGAGTGGCGCGGATGGGCCCATGCCCTGGCCTCAGGAGAGCTGGCGGGATGGCTGGCGCCTGGAAGAGTGAGGCAGATGGCCGGGGTGGCAGTGACAGTGCAGAAGACACAGCCGCTGCTGCTGCCAGGGGTGAGGACAGGAAGGCTGGGGCCAAAGGTTTCATCATATCTTTCTGGAATGCAAGTTTTGCCTAATGGGGGGAGAAAAACCAGGAATGGGGTAAGGAGGTTGTTGAATAACAGCGTCACAGATGTATTTTCATAAGTAAAACACCAATACTAAGAAATCTTGAATTTTAAAAATCTACTTTCAGAAGTCAAGAAATGCTTATTTTCACTAAGCAGGTGCCAGTGTCTTTTGGTATTGGTATACCTTTATTTGAGTTGTAACTGGAGTTAGGACTTGAGATACCCATGCAGAGTCAAGAAAATGGTTAATTTCTACCTCTCCCTGACCACTTAATGAGTATCCCGTCAGTATCTGATCTTGAGAATGACTGTTAGTAGACTAGAAATTATGAAGAATCTTCCTGTGAAGTAAGAAATCAACTCTTATTTTCTCTTTTGAAATCGGGAGGTGAGGAAGCTGGGTTTGCCTACTCAACACTGCCTTGGCTGGCCAATCCCAGCGTCATCTCCGACGGAACACCCTACTGGGTGTTCACAGGGAGAGTGTGGTGAAATCCATCCATCTGGGTATTTAGATGACACCTATTGCTGAAGTTCTTACATATTTTTGCAAAGAAACTGAAAAAGTACATATTGAGAACAGGTAAGGCAGGTTGACTACCAACATGCCTGCTAGAATGCTAGCAGCAATACAAACACTACTTTCTTGTGCACAAGTGCACGCATACAAACGTACACTGAGCCGGGAAACATAAGGATATTAAAGTAAGTGGACGGATTTTTGTTTTTGAAAGCAACCGCTCTGCTTAGGTTCAACATACCCAAGGTTCCTCAGGCTTCACTTGCCCTGTCCTGACTCCTTGCTTTTCTTTCTATACTATAGAAGGTAGACTTCTAACAAGGTATCCGTAAAGAGTAAGGCATTAGCTACATTTTAATTTATTCTTTATTTTCAGAAAGGGTCTCTCTATGTTTTCAGGCTGATGTCAAACTTCTGAACTTCCTGCCTCAGCCTCCTAGGTAGCTGGGATTACAGCCACCACACCCTGATAGGCATTAGCTCTTGAACAGGTTTAGTTTCTCTTTTCTAAGGGGTCCTTCTTCCAGGTGTCCCATAGAGGGGACCAAGCAGTTCATTCTAAAATTCTGTCAATGAGGGCTGCTTTAATTCAAGCCTTTATGTTGGGAGTGTACTTTAGTGGTAGAGCACAGGCTTAGCACGTGTGGGCCCTGGGTTCAATCCCCAGCATGGCCAAGATTAAATAAATAAATTTACAATCTTCCCAAGATCATTAGTCCCTAGGCCCACCTTACTACCCCGTCCCATCCCAACAAGGCTGCACTCCACAAACAGGTGAGCAGGTGAGGTAAACTTACTGCTAAAATGCTCGGGCTCCGCTGGAGTTTGTTGTAAGGGCTGTATTTCGGCTTCAGTGGTTTCCCTGCCACTCGGTCTTTATGCCTCCGGCTAGAAATGTGCTGAAAAATGTGGGATGCATAAACTAAATCCATGAAAAATACATTTCTTACACAGAGGTTGCTGGTTTCTCATTCCAGGTTCATCCTTCCAGAATGGTTTGCATAAAACCGTTCCTACCTCCTTTTAGACTTGCTGCTCTCGCATGGTCCCTCTTCTGTTCTCTAAAGGCCTTATCAGATTTTTCCTGGTGTTTCCACTGCTACTGAAAAGTTTATCTCCATACCTAGACTTTGGGGCCTTGGAAGACTTACCAGAAGCTTCTGCTGGGCTATAATCTTCATATGGTTTTTATGTCACTCCTCTTAACTCTGACACTTAGCCTGGAACCTGACCTACAGTAGTAGTAGATGCTCAGATATTGGATACTGACTTTCTCTTCCATGTAGCACTTTTATGTTGCATATGTTATGCATCCTATTAAAAGTCAGTAAAGCTAACTGTGAGCACAGTGATAATCATTCTGTAGATGAGAAGATATAGTCAAGTGGCGACCTTAAAGAAGAACGCACACTAATTTATTACCTGTTTGAGTTGAATTTCTGAGTTAACATGAACATCACAGATTTCACAATGAAATGTCTTGTTTTGTAGTCCTGATCCCTTACTGCCATTCTGCATCTTTAATCTTGATCCGGGTCTAGGATAGGACTTAATTGGACCAGCTCCATTACGAGCCTCAACCATGGTCTTGTGTTTAGATCCTAAAATAGAAAGAGGCATATATTAAATAAGAACTACAGGAAGCTCCTTCTTTTCTTTTATCCTTCTTTGTCATCTTCTCCTTTTTTTTTCTCTTGGTACTGGGGATTGAACCCAGGAATTTTTTACCACTGAGGTACATCCCTAGTCCTTTTTATTTTGAGACAGGGTCTAAGTTGCTGAGGCTCATCTCAAACTTGTGATACTCCTGTCTCAGCCTCCCAAGTAGTTGGGTTTATAGGCATGTGTCACCGTGCCTGGCATGAAGCTCTTTACTTTCTTATTCTTGAGAAGGTTATCCTCAGGACGACATACCCAGATTTTTGGGGATCACTTTAAACAATGATTTAACATGTTTTCATTGTAAAATATGGGTAAAATGAGTATATAATAGAATATCCAAAAGATGAAGAAGCTTGATAAAGATTACCTAGGTTTTTACCACCTACAGGTAACCATTGTTTTCAAGTTCTCTTTTTTTGGTATGCTAACAAATGTAGGCTTTCAAAATTGGGATTTACTAATTGAATATTCTGAAATTTTCAAATATCAAATCATGCACATATTTTCTAATCATTACATTTTAATGATTAGCATATTCTTTTATATTTGGTTACTATAAAGTATTTCCCTACTGATGGACTTTTGTTTCCATTTTTTTCCTCTTATAAGTGTGTGGCAGTGAATATTGTATACAACTTTTTGTCTTCATCTCTATCAGTTTATCAAAAATGAATTACAGAAAGTATTTGATGCTTTTGAGGAAATAAAGAATAGAATGAATTTTATCTCTGACCTGCTTTTGCTTTGCTATTTCCAAAGTTATTATGATCATACTTTTCTAAAATTACTCCTTTGAATCCAAAAGGTAGAGAAGACACTGCACACACTTGATATCCTGATGGAAAAAGTTGGGTTTTGTTATAAACATTATTTAAATTCAAAAGATAGTTGCTAACCTGTGTTGTGTGCCTCTAGCTGTGATAAGGAGTTCACGGCCACTTTGCATAGTGAACAGTAAAGCAATTTTTTGGCTTTTTCTTCTTCTGATTCAGCAATAGACCCTGGTGCTCCATTTGTGCTCTTGGAGGGAGAAGCGGCTGCTCCAGGTGGCAGGGCTGTTGTGCCAGATTTGAGGAGAAATGAGCCACATTCAGAGCCTGATGGCTGCCCGGAACTGTTGGCTTTCAACTTCCCTTTATCTTCTAAGGGAAACGTAGAAGTTATTAAAGCTTCATATATCATACAAGCATATTAAATTACCATCTAGGAATTAAAAATAGAAATTTGATTTCTGTATCAAATATAAAACTCTCTCTATATATATAGTTTTTACTCTAATGCAGATTTGAGCTCATAGATCTTGATGTAAATAGAATTCCATACAATTGGTTTCCATATTAGGTCACCCAAGATCATGATGATTTATCAAAAAATGACTTTGTCCTCCCCTTAAAGCAGGTAATTTTCTGTCTGATGTCCTGGAGTTGTAAGTTATGCACCAGGGAAAAGTCTTTAATATAAAACAATATTTGCTTACCCTCCAATATTATTACATGATATGATGGCAACAGGAAGAAGTCATTAGGCAATGTTATCTTAATTTGACTACTCATGTTTTAATTATGGCATGGATATAAAGTTAAAGTTGAATTTCTATACCAAGTTAAAATTTTAACTTTAGGTTGTGAAGTAGAGGAGAGGGAAGAAACATGGTTAATTCTGGTTATGATTGTTAAGTTTTTGCTATTTGGAAATGTAATTGATCCAAAATATGAGACAGAGTTCCATTTATTATGCTTATTAATTTCTGCCCGTCTAAGAAAAAAGTTTTAAATAATGACATCAACTAAGTATAATATGAAGATTAGTGAACTCATTTAAAAACCTCTTAGCACTTAAATCATGTAACTACTAAATGTTTATAATCTTCAAGGCCTATGTGCATGCTATGAGGGGTCAGAGTGACTTTAATGTCATCTATCTCCTTCACGTTCATTTGCTATTTAAGGTAGGCTCTGTTCAGTGACGTGTTTGGGAAAGAAATGAGTTTTGTAGGCAACAGCAAGAGCTGTTACCAGAAAATATCTACAGATATGCCCAATGTCTGTCATATGAGAGAAAGGGAGTTAAAACTGAATATACATCTTAATTCCCCTAGCTAATTCAGAACTGTATACCATTGGCCTCAATGACCAAGAGTGACTGGAGGATTGCAACCAGCTGTGTGCTTCTGTTTCTGGTATAAGGTTCTGCATATGGGCAAACCATAGCTTTTGGGGACTCATCAAAATGGTGGAAGATCCTATTTCTATTAATGTATTTTTAAAAGTCTCATTGGTTTGAGAATCAGCAGTCAAGTTTCATCTTTTTCTCTGAGTTGGATCCATCCATACATGTCAAGACTGACAGAGTAAGGGTGCTACAGAGGGACTCCTGATCTGAGTGTAGTTTAGAGTAAATGAATGCTGAGATCTGTCCTTATGCCTGATTTCTGCATTCTATATTTTCATTCAGAAAGTATATTAAAACTTCAAGTGGTTGGAGTGGTGGCTTGGCGGTTACAGTGCTTGCCTGGCATGTGTGAGTATGCAAATTCAAACCCCAGTACCATGTATACAGTGAAGAGTTGAGGAATGAAAGTCACATGAAAAACTAAATAAAGACTGCTTCTCTCTCTCTCTTTCTCTTTCTCTCTGACCCCTTTCTTAAAAAACCAAAAAACTTTAGGATGATATGAAGATGATGGAAAAGGTCTTAGACTTATAAGCTGACCTCAATAGTATGAGAGAAGAAAATAAAATCATTCCTCTTAACTGGTAACAGTTAGTAAATTAGCCTAGAGATTGAGGCCTGTAACTTTTTTTTTATCTATTAGGATCTCTCAGATTGAGCTTGCAATCTTATAGAACTCATAAAGCAGAAAAAAAAATAATTCAGTAATTTTCATATTTTTCCCTTTGGTATTATTCAGTTTCTTGTGACGGAAACTTAAATTATTGCTCGCCAAAATTTTTCCTTGCTTCAAGCATTTCATTTGGTGTTTCATTTAAATCTGACCTGAAAGAATCTGACCTATATTCAGTCATTTACTTATACATTCTCTCATAGTACTCTTTGTTTTTGTATGGAGTTGAATTTTTGTACAATCATAAATGCATATAATGTAACAATATGATATGCATTTGCTCCTAAACTAGCATTACCTCTACATTGCCCATACCCCAGTTTCTTGATTTGTCTACATTTCACCCCTATAACCGATATAAAATATTTAGATTGTGAATTCATAGTATTCTTTTAATGTTCCTTATATTTCTGTCCCTTGTATATTCTTATATTTGTATGGAACTTTACAAAGTGCTACTACTTATGTTATCTTATTTCCAAAACAAAATTGAAAAGGTAAGGTTGAAAATGATTTTGTTTTTCATTTTTAAGATGGGGAAACTGAAGTCCATGAAAGTTGAATAACATTCCACAGATTAGAAGGTGGCATAAATGAGCATGATGGTTTCTCTATCATTATGTGGTGACTAATCTTCCTGCACTAAGAGGGAGGGGCTTTATATATCATTAACATTATAAAAGCACACAACGACTGTAAATGTGAAATTATTATTGCTTTTACAATTGCTATTTTTATAGTTATGAATATTTTTATTAATGAACACTCCTTTAAAAATCACCTATAATAATAAGCATTGTCTGATTAAGCATGAGTAAACTCAGCCCAGAAATCAATCTGAAGAATCATAAACAATATTTTAGCAATAATAAATCTTGTTAATGATTTATTATTAAGTCACCCATTATGACTTGGTGATACCATTTGGTTTTAAACGATTTCCCTTAAATGAAAATATCCATTCAATTGAGCAATCATCTGATTCAGATTATACTGAGATGTATAAAATTATTTTTTTCTAAATCCCTATTTAAGAAAAATTAAACATTCCCTTTTTATAATTTCTTTTAAAAAGAGGTAATTCATTCATTAACAAATGGATGTTAACATTATGATAACTGCTGACAGTGTGCGAGACACTGAAGTAAAGAGTAAATAAACTAGTGATAGACTAAGAAAGCTATAGTTTAGCAGGGGAAATGATTCAGAGACCTCTAATTTATGATAGAAATTAGTAAGAGGCGTGAGAGTATACAGCAGAAAATGACTACTTCTGCTTAAGAGGAAAAGGGCATTTTTCATTAAGGAAGTGGGATTTCAAAGGTTTGAAAGTCAGATTTAGAAAAACATAAAAGAGGGGTAAAAAGGAATAGGAGGCTGGGAATGGTCAGAAGCGGAAAGGAGAGGACACGTTTAGGGGTTACAAATCTCAGTGCTTTCTTGGTGAATACCTGGTAGTTGAGCATAAGCAGGCACTAGGTATGGGGGGAATATTACTATAAAGGTCAATTGAGCCAAAAGGCAGAGAGTATCTCAGATCTATTAAAATACAGATAAAGACATATAGACCAAGGACAGGCATTTCTCTTAAGAGTATATTGAGAGGGTTAACATTTATATGATCTAAAATTCAGATAAATAGTATTTTCATTTTTTTCTACCAGGTAGGTTGGAGTCTTAATTTTTGAGTATTAAGGAAAAATTTTGACTTTGGAAATATGTAAATTGTTTCAAAATATTCAGAGACTGTTACTAGATCGATATTAACTAGTCAGTAAAATAG
Source organism: Aplodontia rufa (assembly GCA_004027875.1). Taxonomy (NCBI): domain Eukaryota; kingdom Metazoa; phylum Chordata; class Mammalia; order Rodentia; family Aplodontiidae; genus Aplodontia; species Aplodontia rufa. Next base: position 15,886 of record PVKS010027512.1, read on the forward strand.
ATCCTAAAATCAGGGACTTCACTGGGCATCTGTATACTTAAATTGTAGCATTCTTTCTGGATGTGTAAACATAAAAATCATAAGCTTCATGTTATAATTTCTTCTCTCAATGACTTGATATTTTAATCAGAATCCACTATGTTATTTTTCTTTCCTTACTGGCATGTATAAAGCCTCCTTATTTTGTGTATTTGAAAGTTTAATTAATGTACTGTTTACTTCTGTTTCTTTTAATAAAGATGCATGTCATCTGGAACTTGTAGTTAATATGAATTCCATTTTCAAGTATTCCCTCACCAAATGTTAATTAGCAGGTCTTCTGACTGTCTTAATTATTTCCTGATTACTCAAACAGCTTTTTAAAGGTTTTATTCTACAGGTCTTTGAAGCAAAATTTGCTTAACTACGTCAGAATTGCCCTTTGTAACAAACCCCCACAATTTATGCATCCAAGTGAATATATTTCTTTAAAGTACTCTTCTTATGAGGTTCAATGTTGATTCACTTAGTTTTCAAATTTCAAGACATTTGAAAATGCTTCCATTGGGACTATTTTCATACCTAGTTGATAACCATTTGAAGAAAATCAGTCTTTAATTTTGTCATCCTTACTTCTTCAAAAACCTTACTCAAATTAATCTACCTTATTCATCAAAGGTAGCACCATATTTCTCAAACAGTAAGTACTTCAGAGGACTAATATACTCACACAGAAGTTGAGTGTACCCAGCCATGTTGACAATCTCCCTTTTCCCTCCCTTTTTCCCTTCTTCCCCTGACTTCATAGCTATGGTTCCCCTGCTTATGCAATACTTCAACTTTGGTTTAACTTCAACTTTAGCTAACTTTCATCATATCATAGGTTTTACTCTAGCTTCCATATATAAGAGAAAACAGCCCTTAAGTCTCTGTTTTGGGATATTTTACTCAACATGATTTTTTTTTTCATTTTCATCCATTTAGCTGCAAAAGTTATGGTTTCACTAACAGCTTAGTAGAATTCATATATGCATGTATGTATATCACAATTTTTGGATCCATTCATCCAGTGAGGGACATCTGGGTTGTTTCCATGATTTAGCTATTGTAAATTGAGCTGCTATGAACATAGATATTGCTGTGTCACTATAATGTGCTGATTCTAAATCCCCTGGGAAGATACCCAGGAGTGGAATAGCCGGATCATATGGTGGTCTCATCCCTAATTTTTTGAGGATTCTCCACACTGCTTTCCAAAGGGGCTGTACCAGTCTGCAGCTCCACCAACAGTGTGTTAGTGTGCCTATCTCTCCACAGCCCCTCCAGCATCTATTATTGTTAATTTTCTTCATTTTTGCCATTCTGACTGGCGTGAGGTGATATATCAATGTAGTTTTCATTTGCCATTTGTGATTACTAGAGATTTAGAGCACTTTCTCATGTATTCATTGGCTTGATCAATGTCCTCTGTTGAGAAGTTTCTATTTAGCTGTTTGGCCCATTTATTGATTGGGTTGTTTGTGTTTTTGTAGTTGAGGTTTTGGAGGATTTTGTAGATTCTGGATATGAAACCCCCTGTCTGAGGAATCATAGTCCATGATTCTCTCCATTTCTGGAGGAAACCTCTTGACTCTTTTGATTGTTTCCTTGGCAGTACAAAAGCTTTTTAGCTTAATGGCATCCCATTTACTGATTTTTTGACTTTACTTCCTTCACTTTGGGAGACATGTTGAGAAAGTCTTTGTCTACTTCCAAATGCTCAAGTATTGGACCTAATTTGTCTTCCATCAGTTGCAAGGTAGCTGGTTTAATTCCTAGCTCCTTGATCCATTTTGATTTGATTCTCGTGCAAGGTGAAAGATATAGGTCTAATTTCAACTTTCTGTAAGTGGCTGTCCAGTTTGACCAGCACCATTTGTTGAAGAGGCTGTCTCTTCTCCATGTAATATTTTGTCCCCCTTTGGCAAAAATCAGATGTTTAAAGATTTGAGGGTTTGTTTCAGGGTCTTCTATTCCATTGGATCCAAATTGTTTAAAAAGAAAAAAACAGACATAACTTGCTCATAGTCATTCAATTAATAAATAGTAGGACATGAATTTGAACACATTTCCTAAACCCTGAACCAGTGCTCTTATTGCTCTTCAGTTTTGAGGACTATTATACTAAGAAGACATCTTAGGAATGCTTTCTTGAATGTCTGATATTATGGAGTAAGGATGAGTGGATGGTAACACCATTATATATTTAAGTTACATGATACCATTGAAAGCATAGCATCTGGTGGTCAAAACTGCTGAGAACCAGATAAATCATCTGCGTCAATGCCATTTCTTCAAAGGTTGTGTAGGAGACCAGAACATGTTACATTTAAATAAATCTCTTTTGGCTTAAGGATTATTTTGAGGAAAAGCAGCCACTGGAGAAACTCTGAATTACCATTCTGTAAGAGACGTTTACATCTATAAAGGAATCTCTACTTGTCATGCTGTCTCCTTCCCTGTACCAGAAAGAGAAGGATGACTTAAAACCTCTAGAAACGCTCACCAAAGGAGCAGGAACATATTTACATCTATACAATAAGCTTTACCCTTATTTGCTGTGTTTTTCCTGGATGTTTGCTCATAACTGACTTTTCTTTATTGGTTCCAGATGAAGTTGGTAGGTACACCTGAATTTCACTGCTACTCTTGGAGGTTTACTCATTCCTCTGAGTATCACACATGTATGCATGAGGTATCTGTGCCAATAAACTTCTGTTTGTTTTTCTTGTGTTAATCTGCATTTTATTACAGGGTCACTTCCAACCAAAAACTCAGGGAGAGAAAATTATTCATTTCTCCTCAATAGCTGCAACTTAACATGTAACCTAGAAATGCAAATGACACCAACCTTTTAAAAAATACATTTCAAACAAACTTTTCCTGGATGTTGTTTTTGCTGAGTTTTCACTTCTTGACAATTTCCCAAGATTAATGGATACTATAAAGAAGGTCTTAGATTCCTTAAGTGAAAATTTCCTTGCATTATTGTTTTTGCTAATGAATGCTTTGATTTATCAAGTTATATGAATTAAAACATTAAGGGTTTTTTTTTTTCGGCCTTTGAGAAATGGTAAAGGTTTAAAAATATGCAAGAGGGTCTGATCTCATCAATAAGGGAAAGCATGTATGCATATTCCTTGGTGGGAGGTATAAAGTGGTGTAATCATAATAACAAGAATTTAATGAGCACCTATCAAATGCTATGTACTATATTAGGCACTGAAGTTAGTGATCCAAATCTTTGGCTCAGTGGAATTAACTGTGGTGTTTGTGTGTATGTGTGTGTGTGTGTGTGTGTTGGGGCTTTGAAGACAATACTTCAAAGTATGGTGTTTTGGCATATTAAACACTTGAATTAAAGGAAATGGAAAGGCCTTAGAAGCTACCTCAAAATGGAGGATTTTTTTTGTGTGGGTTTTTTTTTTTTTTTTTTTTTTTTAAGGGAGAAAGAGAAGGACAGAGAGAGAAAGGGAGAGAAAGAGAGAATCAATTTTTATTTAGTGGGTGTTGGGGTTTGAACCTGTGTACTGGAGCATGCCTGGCAAAAATGGAGGACTTTTTAAACCTTTTGTATTCTCCCCATCATTCTATAAGCATAGGAAAGGGCTTGCTCTGAAGTTCCTTTATCTCTATTTCTATGCCTCAACTAACACACAGCATTTAAATCTCCATGAGGCTTAACTTGCAGGAAAGTAATATGTCTATATAAAAAGAACTCCAGGAGCTAGCCACAGGAGGTGAAGGTCCATTGTGACCTGAGAAGAAAAGAGGCCACCAGGCCTTTGACAAAGACTTTGCTTGCTCTGCTTCTCCTTTCCCTTCCTATAAATTCCTTTGTGCCTGAGTGCCCCAGGATGGAGCTTTTTATGACAATAGTCCCTCCATCTTCTTCAAGGTTTGCCCTTGAATAAACTCATTCCTTCCTGCAAACTCTTGCTTCCCAAATATTCACCTTTGAACAGTGAGCAGCATGGACCTTATTCTGGTAACAGTTTAAGGATACACTTGTAGGTAGAAACAACCAGCCTTACGGATTGTGTGGAATAGAGAGAGAAAGAGATCAAAGATCACTATAGCTTTGGCATGAGCACTTGGGAAGGGATGAATGGCGCTATTTACTAGCATTAGGGATGATGGTATTTAGGCTAATAATAAAATTTCCTGTTTTAGTAGCTATAAACGTGTGGCTATTACTAGTTTCTTCCCTGACTGACTTATTAATCTCAAACAAGTGATTTAAGTTACTGTGATCCTCATATGTGCAAAATACTACCCTTTTGGAATCAAGAAGATTGTAAAGGCAAGGCAAGGGCTTCAGTTAGAAGACACAATGAAAAAGTTATTAGTTTTGAGGAGTAGGCAAAGGTGACTCATACAATGAGACCAAGGTCATAGATTCTGTTTCATACGCAGGTGCTGTGGATTTCTAAATCCATGACGCTTATTGTTGAGGGCTCAAAAAATATCTTGACAGCACTTTCTAAGCAAATCATAACTGGGCCATAAAGCATGATTTTATTTTTAATATTATTTATCCATTTACATGTTATTTTTATCATTTTTAAAAGAATAAAAATTTAGACAACTTCTATATATAGAAATATACTGTATTTCAATGAAATATGTAATATATAATAGATTCTCTGCTTACTATGTCATCATTTATCATTTGTCAAAAAGAGGCTTTGAAAAACCATAGCCTAGCTCATTGATATCCACCAATATTTCCAAAACAAACCTTTCAGAATAGCAGAGGAGTCCCAAAACTTGAGAAAAGTGCTCAGGTCACTAAGGCCACAATTTTAATAGACAAATGCTTTGTGCTTTCTGAAAGTCACTGAAGATACTACTTGTCAATTTAGATAATCAATATCCCCCCTTTACATTTAATGTTTCACTGAAAAGAATTATCTAACATGGAGTAAAAGGACAGCTGATCACATACCCTGTATGCCCAAGCACCTCCAGCAACCTCATTATTATTCCAGAAAACAAAGCAATGCCTATGTTACCATTTAACACTCATTAAACCAAGATAGCTCAGTTTGAAACCACTCTCTTCTGCTTTATCATTTTATCTTCTGAATAATAAGAAATTAATGGATGTCAGTGAGAATACCTGTTTCTTTGTGTAGTCCTGTGAGAAATGAAGTTGGAAAGCCTATTGGGCTTCACACCAAACAAAATACCCACAGCAAGCCTGTATGTATGTAAATCGATGAGTTGCGGAAGAATTCTTAAACCTTTGCCTCGTTTGTCTCCACCTTAGCTGCATATTTGACACAGTGCAATAGAAACCACTAACTGATGACAGATATTTTAAAGTTTGAAGTAGAATTCCATTAAGATAGCTAATGGATTTGCAAAAAAGAAGCACACAAGCTGATGAACTGATGAACATGCCGATACAGTACCTTAGAGTTCTTTGGAAGACAAATGTAGTAAGATGAGTACAGGTGCTAGAGCATCACTAGACTGCTGAATTATGAAGAAAGACTATTCATTTATAGTAGAACAGAACTGCATGCACCAAAGGAAGCAAGAAGAAAAGCCAGCAATGCAGGTTGTGGTCAGATGTAACCATCAGTTTGCCTCACTTTATTTATTAGATGTTTTCTTGAAAGGTTATGTGTAGAAAGAGCTTAAAATTTTAATAATTTGAATGTACCATTTAATTAAATTAACTAATTTCTGTGGTGCTGGGGATTGAATCCAGAGCCTTGCACATGCTAGGCAAGTGCTCTGTCACTGAGCTACATCCCAAGCCTGAATGTGCCATTTTAAAGATTATTAAAATTATAATTATAATGCATATATATTTATATATAATGGGGGTTTGTCATACTCTCATATGTGCACAAAATATAATAATTTTGCCTATTTATTTCCCCTGTACCTTCCCTTTCCTATCTTTTCTTCTTTCCCCAGTCCCTTTCCTATACTCTATTGGTTTCCCTTCTATTTTCATGAGAATTGTCTCCTTTGCCACATCTTTCTCCTTACCTTCCACGTATGAGAGAAAACATATGACCCCTGACTTTCTAAGTTTGGCTTATTTTGTTTAACATAATGTTTTCAAGTTCCATTCATTTTCCTGCAAATAAGATAATTTCCTACTTCTTTATGGCTGAATAAAACCTTATTGTTTATATATAACACATTTTCTTTATCCACTCATCCATCAATGGACACCTAACCTGGTTCCCTAACTTGTTTATTGAGAATTATGCTGCTATAAACATTGATATGCATGCATCACTATAGTACACTGATTTTAATGCCTTAGGCTAAATACCAAGGAGTGGTATAGCTGGGTTATAGGGTGGTTCCATTCCTAGTTAAAGATCGGTTTTTGAAAGCAGAGCTGTCTTGGCAATTCAATAACTATGAATAATTATTTTATAAATCAAATTTGCTTAAATTAGGAACTTCTACTATTGAACATAAATTAATGAAAAGTTCTATACCTAGAGAAGAGGCAATTACTTTATCCATTTTTTAAAAGTTCCCTTTCAGAAATCCACCCTCTCATCAGAAAATGTTTGATGTACTGGAAATTGAACCCAGGGGCAATCTCCCATTAATTCTACATCACTAATCCTTTTATTTTTGATTTTGAGACAGGTCTAGTTAAGTTGCTCAGGCTGGCCTTGAACTTGAAATCTCCTGCCTTAGCCTTCCATGTAGCTGGGATTACAGGTGTGCACCACTGTGCCTGGCCTGCTCTTCCATGTCTTAGAAAAATGGGGAAGCTGGGTAAGTTTACCCTGATGTTATAATTTCTTCCATCCATGAGGAAAAGGTGTATGTTTCCACTTGGTCTATCTTTTAAATCTTTTTTTTCCTATAGCTTCAACTACTTTCTTTCTATATGTTAGTTCTCTCCATCTACAAAATAATGAGACTACCATATTCCAAAAGTCATTTTCTGACTAAGTTTACTCCTGGAACATCCTTCCCAACTGTCCTCTATCTGGTGCTGCACTGAAGTGGTCCTATGGTGAGGACCTCTCCATTTCCCCTCCTCTTATCCGTGTACAGAGGCCAGAGGTCTTTGTTGTCTTCTCTGGCATTAGGTACAAGTTCCTTCTTGAAATGTTTCCCCTTGATGTCCTCAACATTTCCCCCTGATGGTATTCCTAGGATTTCCTGGTGTAGTTCTCTTTCCGCCTCTGCAGCAGTTCCTTCTAGGCCCTCCACTAGCTCCTGTTCTTCTTCCTGCCTCTCACTGTTTTGTTAAGAGTCGAGGCTCTTACGAATAGATCTCTTAGAGATGTACTGTGAGGGTTATAACAAACACATTTCTTTGTGCCAGGTGCAATATTTTGATGGCTGATAAAATGAAGGGATCTGTGGATTTCATTCTCTTTTATTAGGAATTCTAGACAAACTTCATATAGATAATGCACTGCTGATAAAGATAGCACTAAATCATGTACCTGTGCCAGAAAAATGTAAAGCACATGTTAAAATAAAGTATCACCAAAGTAGAGCCAGCCCTCTTTGCAACTGAACTAGTGTCCTATTTTCTAGGAAGTTTTCTAAGGGAGCAGCAGGGGTTCTGTATGGAGAGTCGTTAGAAATATCTAGCTCAACAACCCATTCTGTAATGCTTTATGCAGTCAATATTAAATTATATCAAACTGTATTCATCTGGGTTTTTAACAATTACATGGTAGATCTATTTACACCATCATTCTCTTTAAGAAATTCTAAGTACTATTTCCTGTGCCATTACTTAATTTTCCTCACCCTTTAGATATTAGATATCCATCACTGAATGTGTCATTATGAAGACTTTGTGACTTAGTGATGGTGCTACTCAAATTCAAATCCTCAGGGTACATTAATTTCACACCAGGTAACTCAAGACTGACTCAGCACATGGGAAGTCTGTTAGTTACCCATTTAAATTTCCTCCAACTAGATGCCTCATTTAGATTGGATCTAATTTCAAGTCTCTCCAGGGGCTAACCAGTATAGTGTCCTAGAGGCTGGTTTGTCACATAACACCTACCAGTTGGCTGACTTGTCTATTAGTCATAGGACTTCCTTTTGGGAAATGTCTGATCGCAATTTCCCACTCAAGGGACTGCAGGAACACCTTTGGAAACTAAGATATGGAAAAACACAACAAAATGCTTAACTATAAGCTCTCAAACACTAAGTAAACAAGGACAGATTTGAAAATTAGAGCTAGTTTTAAAAATTCTCAGAGCACTAAAATATTATACCAGTCCTTGATATCCAATGTCACCATGCCTCCAATTAAATTTCCAGGAATGCTCTCTCAAGCATTGTTGATCACTGTGAAGCTTAATTTCCGATTAACAATGTTTACATCTGATTTTCATATCTTGGCCTTTAGACTCATCTTGAAAGCAGGGAAAATTATCTATAAACTAAAGTGACTCTTCACTGAATCAAAAATCTATCTTTTAAGAAAAAAAAACAGTGGCAAAAAAGCTCCATTTACTTTAAGTAATTTAGGACCCATGAAAGTGAAGTAATTCTGTATGTTTGAAACTGGTTCTGTCCTGTACTTGGTCATCCCAGTGGTTCTCTGCCAGGCTGCAATCCTGACTTAGGCTGCTCTTTCCTTCAAGTTCTTGCCACTGGGCTTCAGCCTGCCGTGGGTTTGTGGTTAAGAGAAATGTTAGTCGATGACCTTCTTGTCTGAACACTGCTTGCCGATGGCCCCCATTGCCCCTTGTTCCACTCTGTTGAGGAGCAGAAGCTGCCCATCTCACTCTGGTGAACCAGTGGCATCACCAAGTGTCTGCATGTTGAAAAAGTGCAGCCCACATGCTGTGTCAGTGAACAGGCACTGATATTGGTGAACTTGTCAGCTTTTCTGAGTGCGTGCAAAAGAGGGGTTGTTTGCTAGAGTTTGAATCTAATGAAAAGCTTTCTCCTATTTTGTGTAGTTTTCCAGCCATTTGACTTGTACAATAGAGAAATCTTATTTCAACTTCCTTAGGTTGAAAAATTGCCCCTTTTCTGATTTGTCACCAAGAGATGTGAAAGTTATTTCTGAGGCAGCTTTATTATTGAAAATAGAATAAGTCATGTCACTCAAATCCCTCAGGGAGTAGGTCCTGTAGAGATCCAAAGACTGGAAATAAGATTAAAAACTAATTTTCTAGGTAGAATGAGGAACAGGGTCTTTTTCTTTTAAGTGAATGGTCCTATTTCAGAGGACACATAGATTCATAAAGTACAAGTAAAATTTTGAATTCAGCTCCCTCCCCACTCTCTAGATGCAAAGATTGGTAAAGTGCCGAGCTGTGATAGTCCAGGCAGGGTGTGATGTACACTGACAATGGAAAGGTCACCCAGAGAGCTACTGAGGACACAGTCTTTCTTCATCTAGTCAAGGCAGAAAAATCATTGCTGGGAAACAAGCTTATTGCTTCAGACTGCTCCAGATAGGTACCAGGCTCATATTCTTTATGGACCTAACTAGGGACTGCCTAGACATTGCAGAGCTGGAGAGCCCAAGGCACAAGAAAGCTACCAATTGTTAAAAAATCTAATCTATTGCTGAAAGCCAATCACACCTTTGCACTTCTTTTCTTCTTTTTCTTTTTTTTTTTTTTTCAAGAAAGAGGGACAATGAGAGAGAGAGAGAGAAAGAGAGACACAACTTTATTTAGTTTTTCACATGGCCTTAGTTGCTCCAACACTCAGTTGTGTACGTGGTGCTGGGGTTTGAACCCGGGTCCTCAAGCTTGCAAGGCAAGCGCCGAAACCACTGAGCCACCGCTCCAGCCCCTTCTTTTTCTTTTTTGATACTGGGGATTGAACCCAGGTCCTCACATATACTAGGCAAATGCTACATTTTTACATTTCTAATGTTTCAAACTACTGTATTATGAGGTTGTCACATTTATATTTAAGATCTAGAGGTTTCAGGGGGAAGTTTACTAACCATAGAAAATCATCCTTGATTTAAAAGGCCTGTGCCCCCAAAGGGGTTTACCTAGGGTTTCTTGTTATGCTAGGTCTCAGAAATTGCTATAATTCAGATCTGGAATGTTCCCCAAAGGCCTATGTGTCATAGGCTTGTCCCCAGCTTGATGCAAGTGGGAAGAAGTAGGGCGCAGTGGGAGGTTGTCAGGCCACTGGGGTGTGTCCCTAAAGGGGTTATAGGACCCAGGTCCCTGCTCTTCTTTTACTTGCCATCATGTGGTGAGCAGCTTTATTCTGCCACTCCCTGCCATAAAGTGCTGCCTTGCCACAGGCCCAAAAGCAAGGGTCCAAACCACCATGGGCTGAAAATGCCAAAACTGTGAGCTAAAATAACCTTTTCTCTTCATAAGTTGATTATCTCAGGTATTTGCTATAGTTACAGAAAGCTGACTAACACAAGAATATTGCTACATATGGAGACTTATGACTGAGACTGATCACAACAGAGTAGAGCAAGTAGCTGATAAGACACTGCACTACAGACCATGACCCTCACAGCTATGATACAAAAAAAGGGCAAGGAGTTACTTTCTCATCCTACCTGTGCCCACAACATACAAACCCCAACAAGACATTAGACGTCATCATAACATAGCATATGGAACAATTCTGTCACGATAAACATGAGTTTTTAACCTGGAGTCTATGGACTTCCAAGGAGCTTGAACTCAAGCCATCAATGAACTTGGATGGCAATAAAATATTTATTTCTAATTGAAATTTAGCATTTCCTTTAATTATAAATGAATGCAACAAACCCTAATAATCTTAGCAATACCTGTAACTTTATCATTAATATAAAGCAGTCTTATTAGACACCACTGCAAAACTATGGTAGATTTTAGACCCACTGCTAGATCTTATCTATTAGCACATATTTGCTACACTGTAAAATCGTAACAAAAATTAACACCTATATTTTAATAGAGTTGTTTTCTTTATACAATAATTTCCATTTTATGGGTTTAAGAACATCAGCCTAAGAGTAGGCATTATTAGTTGGTCACAGAAATCCATGGAACAAAGAGTCTAAGAACTTCTTTTCTTAGAAACTTCTGTTTATGCCCATCATTTAATTCTGTCTTCATTTCTGTACCCACTGTTTCAGTCACTGCCTTGCCAACATCTTAAATTCCCTCCCCTCCCCAGGATCCTTTTATTACCTTGGTTATTTCAACGGGATGATCTTCTACATTAAGATGTAGAAGATGAAGTATTAATCCCTCTGGTGAGAGCCCTCTCCCTCTCTGCTCTTAAAATAGGGCCTATTTTCCTGACTCTCTTCCTCACCCACTAGGCAGGGAGAGCTTAAGTCCTCTGTCAAGGTTGCTCTGCCTCCCTAGACTTTCTTTTCACTCATCAAGCTTGTCATCACCTGCTCAGTACCTATCCATCAAGAGAATTACTCTCATGAAGGCAAGTCCAAGTCTAATCAACCATCCTAGCATGCCGATGGATATTCAGTGGGATTCAATAAATATATCGGGAAACACAAACCATTCTATGATTTTTGATTCAATATATTTTATGACTTTTTAACATACATTACTCATTTCCATGTTACTACTGTTA
>PVKS010027513.1:0-27444 GCA_004027875.1 Aplodontia rufa
AAAAAATCCCAGTCTCACTTTGTGTGTGTGTATGTGTCCCTGGGATTTAACCAGGGGTGCTTAACCATTGAATCTCACCCCCAGCCCATTTTATTTCTTTATTTTTTAAAATTTTCCGACGGGCTCTTGCTAAGTTGCTTAGGGCCTCACTAAGTTGCCGAGGCTGACCTTGAACTTGTGATCCTCCTCCCTCAGCCTCCTGAGTTGCTGGGATTACAGGTGTGCGCCATCATGCCTGGACCCCAGGCTCACGTTTTACACGTGGTTCCACTTCTTGCTTTTTTCCACCTGCAGCGATGGCTGCAAGAGGTGATGTGAGCGCAGACTGCGGAGCTCTGTGCAGGAGCTGCACAGCAGAGCAGCCTCTGGAGGATGTATTTATGTAACCTTCTTCCTGTTGCTGAATATCCAGGTCATTTCTAGTCTTCTGCTATGATGCTGCTGCAATAAATATTCTTCTTCTTAAGTGTCTGCACCCACATGGGGGTTTGTCTTGCGGGTAGATTCTTAGCAGTGGAATAGCTGGTTTTAGGGGTATAAGGGTTTGTGCATCTTTAACTTTGCCAGATGTTGCTGAATTGCATGGGAGAGTCTTGCAAGTTCCTTCTTGGGAGATTAAAGAATAATCTCCTTCTGGGGCTGGAGTGGTGGCTGGGCAGTTACGGTGCTTGCCTGCCATGCACAAACACACAGGTTCAAACCCCAGCACCCATGTACACAACTAAGTGTCAGAGCAAAGAAAGCCATGTGAAAACCCCAATAAAAATTGATTCTCTCTGTCTCTATCTCTCACTGTCCTTCTCTCTTAAAAAAATCTTCTACTGGCTGAGGGGGATGATCTAAGAAGTTAAAGAAATCCCTCAACTTCTTTGTAGGTGACTTGTATTATACTTAAACATGCAGAAGGAACAAATCCGCAAGCAGCAGGGACTGGAGGTTCTTTCTCTTGAGTAGTGACAGCTATTCACATCTTGCCCTCTACGCCAGCAGATGCCCCTCCATCCTCTGCCCACTGCTGACACAAGTAGATGTTGATGAAGGTCAATGCGGAGTGCCCTGTGGCGGGAGGTGGGGATGGGGGCGGGGACAGCTCCATCTCCAGCTCATGAGGGTTCTGTCCCTAGTAGCGTACAAACCACGCCAGCCTCTGGGGCTCGGAAGCAACCACTCAAGGGGATCCTGGATGGTTCCAAGAGTGGGGTTTTATGGGAAACTTGAGGAGGGCATGCGTGTGTGTACACACGCACACTTACATGGCCTTCCCTTACAATGCACGCTGGGGAAAAGGGGCAAGAGACCTCGGTTAGAGCTGACGATCATTTATGTCATAAGATTTTATGTGAGCTTGTTAGACACACAGTAAAAGCCACTGCACCCACTTATTGTTGGACCTCAGACCAAAGAGTAAATGAAGAACAGTGGGATCCAATAAAGACAAGTTTCAAAACGATGCAGTGTGACCTGCGTTCACCTCCGAGGGGGAGCAAAGAGAACCTTGCCACACGACCCAAAGTCTTGGAAAGTGCAGCTCCCCTCGGACGCGGATACACAGGGCACCTGCTTAAGTTTTTCTGCTTCTAGTTCCTCTCTTCCCTAATTTACATCGCTTTCCCCCCCTTTTTTGTTGAAACCGGATAGCAGAGGTCACGTTCTGAAAAGCGAGCTGTGGGAAGACAATTCAAGATGAGGAAGAAGGAAAGTTGTGCTTTATATTCTTCAAAGAAAGCAACTTAGAAGCTGCCAGACAGGTGCTATGCATTCGCTAAAGGCTCTGGAATGAGAACACAAGGACCAATCCACACTCAAATCCCTGCTTAAGAGCTGGCTTCAAAACGCTTGGCCATGTTGTCTCCATTCGTCACCTGGGCTGAATCTATAGTCACCCCAAGCACCCCAGGAACAAAAGAGGAGGCCCTCCCTGTTCCTTTCCTAACCATCAACCAATGAATCGTTGTTAACGCATGTCCACACACCACCATGCCAGCTTAGCGTCCACAAAGGCACAAAAACTCCGGTGGATTTCAGAAACAAAAACAGAAGAACAGACCTCAGTGATGTCCACTTTGCGCCTGGACATTCTAACTTACTGCTGCCACGTTACTTCATGTTGACAAGCCCCAAACACCTCAACAACGAGCAGACGCGCACAGCATGTGCGTGGGATGGATGACTGCGGGCTGGTGGCTGGTTGCCCAGGTTGAGCACCCAGGGTCTGCGATCGCAGAGGGGCCAGGAGCTGGATTCAGTAAGCGGGGATCTGCAGCAGGGTCATGGGCCTTTGTTATTTTTGTTTACCCAGTTTCTCTTCCATCCTCTCCTGCTCATGTGCTCTAGATTTCTTTGGGAACCCCCCTCTCCTTCATGCTCAGCTGAGCCTCAACTGCAGCTCAGGGTGGGCCTGCATTCCCTCCCGCAGGCCAGAGATCAGCTGGGTTTGGCCATGCGACTGAGGCTGGGCCACTGGGAGCTTTCCAGGGCTCTTGCAGGGCTGCTGGGAAGGCTGTGATTAGCAGGCAGGACTGAGTCCTGAGTGGGGTGTGGCCATCTGCTTGAGAAGGAAATGAACCCAGGAAAACACTGGGCCAGAAAGAAGAGACGGAGCCCCAACATCATTCTGAACCCTGGACCCAGCCCCGAACGCTGGGTATCTTGGTTACAAATGCCTGAAATGTCTTCATTTATTTCTCTCTCTTTCTTTTTCTTAAACTAGATTCTACCTTCTGAAGGCAAAATATACCCTGGCCAAATTAGGGGCTCCCTAAAACTGTGTCCCTATAAGAGAAGATGCTCAAGGACTGAGGTCCGTAAGTCACAGAATCCAAACTCCTCTCAGACAGACAGAGCCCCGCTGGAAGCCTATGTCCTTCAGATCGCAGATGGGTTTTAGGTGACACATTAGGGTGCAGCATGCGCCCTGTGAATGGGATCCAAGAGGCCTGGCTTCAAAGCGCAGGGCCGCCCATCGCTAGCCAGTTACCCCTCTGATCATCATTGTTTTTAATCTGGAGGAAGAGGTAGGTAACATAAAGCCTGCTTTTGTAAGGATTATGGCTTTCCTTATCACAGTTAGTAAGTACGTATTTGTGTGGTTGCTTGATTACCATCTACGAAGATCAAGTCTATACTGCTTAGAAGTAGGTGCTTAATAAATATTGGTTAATAAGTATATAAACAGAGAAGACCACACGGGTACGTTCCTGGCATACAACAGACGGTGATTAATACCAGCTCCTTTCCTTTCGGACCACAGCTCTCAAACTCCAAGGCCTACGTGGCCCACGCAGGTAATGAATTTGAGGTGAGCTGCTGGATACGAAATCCGGGGTGCCCTTACTAACTGGGCCATATACTTAGTTCCAACCAAGCATTGTTCCTTAGGAATGTGGCTAGAGCAGCGGGCTCTTTCCTTTTTCTCTGTCTTTCTTGAGACAGAAAGAATCAATCTGAGTTAGTTTTTCATCTATTTTTTTGTTTTTCTCACACTGAGTTGTGTACGTGGTGCTGGGTTCAAACCCACGTCCTTGCGCATGCCAGGCAAGTGCTGTGTCACTGAGCCACCACTCCAGCCCCGGCAGGCTCTTTCCAGAGAAGCCAGAAAGGAGAATTTTTAGGTAAACATAAATCTTTATACATGGATGCAATTAAATGCACGCACACACACACATGGAAAGATCCGAACACACCCGGGGGATGTTCATTACCACTGAAGCCCGACTTCGGGTCCCTCTTTCATACAGGAGCTGGGACCACCCCACGAGTGACCTCACGAGGGTGACAGTACATACCCGTCAGTGACTCGGAACTCTGGCTGGGGACGTTGTGAGGTGCCTCCTGCAGTACGTAGGTGGACGTGGAGAGGGGTGAAGGGCAGATGCTGCTGGCCGGGACGTAAGGGGGGTTATAGGACGAGCTGTAATACTGGGGGTACTGACTCTGGGGGAAGCCGGGGTAGGCAGGGTAGTCCTGGGAAGACAAAAACCGGAGCAAGGATGAGTGACGGAGCCTGTCGCGACTGGGCCCTGGGTCGCCGGAACTCTCTCTCTCCCATGAGAATGAGAGCCCTCCCAGGGCAGGGATCTCCTGCAAGTGACTTTGACAAAAGGACTCTACTTGCCCGTTTGGAAGAAGAAGGAGACACCAGGAGGGGCGGGGAGGGGAGGGCAGCTGCATTGGCTTCTGCAATGAGTGACTGAGCTGAAAGGCACTGTGGATCTCCCGTGGGGCTGGTGAGTACCTGTAATTCCCTGGCACTTCCTGCCTGGCCTATGCGCTGTTTCTAGAAAAGAATCCCTGGGCCAGAGATGCAGGGATTGGCAATTGGAGGTGACCCTGAGGATAAGCGGTAGCCCTGACAGAGTCGTGTTGGTCACTGTTGTGTCCCCAGCACCTGGAGCACTGCCTGGCATACAAGAGTAAAATGAGTGAAGGCCATGCGTACCCAGGAGACCAGGTCACAGCTGAGGTCCGTGGGAAGAAGGTGCAGGTGTAACAGCACCTGCATGCACCGGGATCCAGCTGCTCATTGAGGGAGTCATGGGCACCAAGCCAGTAATGTCAATCAGCATCGATGCAGTTTCTTCAACGGAGGCCAGCCTTTCCGACTCTCCCACGGGAGCCACTCTTTCAAACACTCAGCCCCAGCATCACCAAAACCCGGGCTCCTCCCTGCCAGGGACTCGCGGGAGTCCAACGTCCTGGGCCCCAGCCCAGCTCTGGAGTCAGAATTTCCAGGGAGTCTGTGCTTTTGATAAGTTCTTATGGTGACGTGGCCAAAAGCCTGGAGTTAATAATTACGCCTCAAAAGTGTGCTGCTTTACTTACAAGTATTTTATCTGTGGATCTGCTTCACTGAAATATACGAAAGCATGTGGAATGATTTTTGTATTGTCTAAATTTTAGTGATTTAATTTTGATTCTTTAGCTCACCAAAGAAGAAATAGTGCATTCCGCATATTTAAATATGCTAAAGAGCCCAGCTACACAGGCGTGGTATTAAATCTGGACTGAAAGCACATTCATCTTTTGTTTCCAAACACCTAGAGATGTACAGGAAGGGTCTGCAGGTGACACACAGCCGCTGCACACCTTTAGCAGGGAAAACCAGGGGAACCGCATCCACCTTTACAGGGGTGACCAGGTTTGATTTAGCAAGGAGCTCTGAAGCACCTACTATGTGAGGGCTTTCCGCACTTGGATGCAGAGGTGGGCAGGAGGTGCTGCCCTTTTAGGCTTGTGGCCTGGGGAAAGGACGCATGCAGCAGTCAGTGGGGCCCGGGACAGGAGGAGCATTGACCTCCATGACATCTTGGAAATCTAAAAAGACCTTTCCAGGGGCCTCCCGTGCAGTTGGCCCTTGTGGTCTCCAGATCTGGGGGCTAAGAGGAAGGATTTCTGGTGGAGACTCTGTGTGTGAGTGGGTTCTCTGGGCACCCTGATTTAGGGAGAATATTTAAGGAAAGAGCTGAGAAAATAACCCGAGGAGCTGACCCACCTGGTGCACACTCCCAAATCCGGCGGCGTTGGTCAGCCCATTTGCTCCTTGGTAGAGGCCCGCTGTGCCTGCAGGAGGAGACGGGGTATAGTCAGAGAGAGATGAGGAGGAGAAGGATGGGCTGGTGAGGTGGGGTCTTTGAGGTCTGAGGCTGGGACAGGACCAGCACTGCAACTGCCCAATCTCTCTGAACCTCAGAAGTGAGGAACAGAAATCATGTTTGTGTGAAGGGTCATGGTGAGAAATCAAAGCGACGCTGCACACAGCACAGATTCTCTGGAGCCTTTGAAGGTTATGTTTGGAAAAAGTTACTTACTTTAAAAATTGTGGTAAAATGACCCGACAGTTGCCACCTCTGCCACTTTAAAGTGTGCAGCTGAGTGGCATTAAGTGCATTGACACTATTGTGCATTAAAGAGTTCTGCACCTAGCCCCTGGCAAGCGCTCTGCCACTTCCGGTGCCACTTCCTGTGCCACTACCTGGTGTGGGAAATGGACTAGTCCAGGAACCCCGTATAAGTGGAAGCCCACAGCATTTGTCTTTTTGTCACAGGCTCATTTCACGTAGCGCTGCCTCTCCAAGGTTCATTTTTGGATCAGAATTTCATTCCCTTTGCAGGCGGAAGGACGTTCCACTGTGCGCATAGACCATAGTTGGCTTGCCCCATCACCTGTCAACGGGATCGGAGCCATTTCCAGCCTTTGCCTAAAGTGAACAATGCTGGTAGGGACACAGGGGTGCAGGTGCTTCCTTGAGACCCTATCCTCAGTGCTTTTGAATAAATACCCAGAAATACAATTGCTGGGTCACATGATTTTGTTTTCAGGGACCTACAATGTTTTCCATAGACTGTACAACTTCACAATCCCACCAACAGGGCACAAGGTTCCAGTGTCTCCTCGTCTTTACTGAAGTTTATTTATATAATTTTTATAGTAGTCATCTCAATGAACTGTGAGGTGGTAATAATTGTGTTTTGAATAAATGGATGAAATGATTTCCCTCTCTGAACTTGACTTACTACTAGGAAATGCTATTTGGTGAGTAAGCAAATGAATGAGTTGAGGGAGTACTGAAGACGGGGTAGGCAGGGACGGTGATTCTGAGAGGACATCTGGACTGAGACACGGCAGATAAGAGACCAAGGATAGTAAAATCCTAGGGGGAAGAATATTCATAAGCATTGAATGCAAAGGCCCTTGTGTGGGGATTAGCTTGGCAGGCTGGAGAAGTGGAAAAAGGGCTGAGGGCTGGAGCCTACAGAGAGAGGGGACAACCTCAGCAATGACAACAGTGACCCGAGTGTGTCAGGCACCACTCTGAGCTCTTCCTGGGGAAAGAGATGCATAGGAAAGTCCAGTGACTGGCTAAGGTCACATAGATTGGGCGATAAGAGCTGAGAAAGGATCCGGGCAGTCTGGCTTGAATCTATTCTCAACGTACATAAAAAAAGAAAATCAAGGTTAATAAAATCCTGGGAGACAGCTGCTTTCGGTGTGGTTAGGCCAGCAAGCCAGCACGTAGTTGGGTCATTAGCTTCAGTTTGCTGTCAAATTTTAGGAATTTTTCAAGTATGTCTTATACTAGTACAAAATATTTACATCATTCCAAAGTCATATTTGCCAAATAAATCATATCATATATGGGGTATATGCTGGGTGCCGGGGAGGAAGTGGACAGGATTTCAGTGAGCTGTTTTCCCAGGAAGCTCTGAGGCACAAACAACGGGTCCTGAATGCTGACTGGGGAAGAGGTGGAGCCCGGGAAGAACTCCCGGAGGAAGTGACATCTAAACTAGCCTCCAAAGGATGAAGAGGGGCAGCTGGGTGACGAGCGTAAAGCCACTCCTGGGCCTTCTCTCCTCATCTCCAGCATATGGCTACTTAGCTAAGGCCCAGCAACCACAGAACTGCGACCACGCCAGTGTGGCCAGCTGGGATCCTGCCCCATCTCCAGTGGCCTGTCCAGACGCGTTAGCAGGAGGCCGAGGCCGACCTATCCGGTTTCAGGTCATCTGTTGGGTCCTGGTCGCCAAGGCAACCACACCTCCTGAGGCTCAGGGAGACACCTGCTCCAGGAAGATCCCTGTGCTTTCTCTTCCAACTTCGTGTCAACCTTGAAATGATGGCATAGGGCAGGTTTAGAAACAAATGAGCTCAGTCTTGTCCCTTGATATTCTTTCTCCAAAATAGCTTCTTGTTTATTTTCACTTAGTGACCCAGGGTCATCTGAAAAAGCAGCAGTGTGAGGGCAGCCATAGAAATCTGCAGTAAGAAACCCTTCCTGTGCCGGAGAGGACCTGGGAGGAAGGGGACATGTGGCCCCAGAACCTTGTGCCACAGTATGTGGTCTCTGGAAGGTGCTGGAATGTTAGGTCGGACCCTTCCGGCGGGTGCAAAGCCCAGGGAGGGCTGGGCAAGGCAGGGACGTGATGCAGAACACACCTTCTCCTGAGTTGATGGGGCCCCCGATATCCGTCCATCATTTTGGATTTTTAAGTGATAGACACCTTCTTTCTTACGGAACACATTTGAGTCTGTTGCGGAAGAGAACTGCTACCTTATTTGGTGGTTTAATTTTCTTGAGTTCTAAGTAAAAGCAAACTTTCAGTGCCTGGCTCAGTAAGACACTTTTGAAGTGGACATTCCTTCCTTCCTTCAATCATTTGTTTCCCATTTTACCACGTGGCAGCCTCCGTTCTGGAAACAGGTGGCGGCTGACCTTTGGTGAGACAGACAGCAAGCAAGAGAACAGACGCAGAAGTTGCTAGAACTGTTGCAGCCAGGCCACACACAGCCCTGGCTTAGCACAGGCCTGATGACGTGCGGCAGAGTGGCACCTGCCCCACGCTGTGTGGCACCAGCCTGTTAGGAGAGACACACAGGAGTCAGGGCCCAGATGTGGCCACCTCTAGAGCAATGCCACAGAGCAGCTGTGGATCTGCTAAGTCTAATAATAACAAACCTTATTACCTTTTTATTTTAAAGAGAGAGGGAGAAAATGAGGATCGATTTTATTTAGTTTTCTATCTGGCCTTTGTTTCTCGGACACTTAGTTGTGGATGTGGTGCTGGGGTTTGAACCTGGGTCCTCACGCATGCCAGGCAAGTGCTTGGGCTGCTGAACCGCTGCTCCAGCCCCCGAATCAGTCATTTTTATCATACTTTATACTGCACAAAGGGGTAAGCTGGGTCCTCTACTATGGTGAGACTCTCAGCACCAGGCGACGGTGCCCACAGGTGGCCTTGACACCCTGGCGTTAGACACGTGATGTGTGGGTCCCCACCCACACGTCTCCTTAGATGCTGCTGCCCACCCTCCAAGTAGGGACTTGTTACTCAGCTTACAGAACCTCAGTGTTGGAAATCCCGTGACTCAGCCAAGAGTGTCGCAGCCGAAGCCTGCAGCCCCCACCCACTAGGCAGCCCAGATAAATACAGAAAAAGGATGGGAAGGAGCAGGCGTTGGTGAGGATGGAAGAAAGCCACGTTGCTGGCGGAAATGTGAACTGGAAAGCAGCTGACGGAATCAGCAGGGGACCCGGAACCACACTTCGGATGTGCGCCCGAAAGATCGGACAGGAAACGCGCACAGACGCTCACAGCAGCACTGGGCGCAACAGGACCGGGGGCCACCCGCGTGCCCGCCGGAGGATGAGTGGGTAAACAAGACGAGGCGCAGAGTGAGCCCCGAACCCAAAGATCCAAAACCTGGCATGCACAAGGCCTGGGGTCCCTCCCAGCCTCACAAACAGCAGGCACGGCACAAGCCACTCCTTTCCCATAGCAACGGGACCAGTGGCCTGAGGTCCAGGGCGTATAACTCCCACTTGCCCACGATGCCATCCAAACGCAGCATCGTGCAAACGTCCTGGTCTGCAGGTGATGACGACCTGGGGGGCCATGGCAGGGGGGAAGGGCTAAGGCAGGTGGACTTGCTGAGGCACTTGCTGAGCGCCTACTATGTGTCCAGCAGCCAGCATTGTAGGAAAGAGCAGGTGCGGACTTCCAGGTCAGAGCCCGAGGACAACCGAGAGTCCACACGTGACCGGACGTTTCCCTGCTGACCGCGGCCAGGCACTGGACCTTCCTCGGCATCCTGTCCCCATCTGTGCCACAGAGCTCAGCTCACTTGGCTTCTCCTAAGCGTTCTGTAGGATGAGGTACACACAGCACAGGGCCTGTCCCTAGCATCTTTGTCCTCAGTGTCTTAATAGTCACCAGAGAAGTCACTGCACTCTATTTCACGGATCTGCCGTTTTTAGAAATTCATGGGAATAAAAGCCTAAGGGCAGGTTTAAAAGGAAGCCTCCTGGTGGGGCCGAGTGGCTGTGCCCGTGGAAGTGAAGCTTCTGGACACCCAGACCAAGTGCTCAACTCTGACACAACAGGGACACACGTCCCGTGGGCCAGGGAGGGGAGACGTCCTAGCCGCCTGGCCCCAGAGCTGCACCCACCTCCACAGGCATCCCGACATGGGCCCAGCGCCCGCCTCTTGGTTCCATGTGCAGCGCAGCCCACATCTGTGTCTAATCAAGTCAGTTGCTAAATGTCACAATGGCCTCATTCACAGGTAGCATAAAGCATATTTAACTGGTCATAAAACAATCCACATTCCTGAGAATGCCACTTCAGAGGGGCTGCCCTGTCACCGCGTCTCTGCCACACGAGCCAGCATGATGCTGGGGCAGGAGGGGAGGGGGCCCAGAGGCAGAAACTGCACCGCCAGCCCCGTGCACGGGTGTGAATGAGGCCCAAGCGGCAGTGCCAGGCGAGCAGACGCGATGGCAGGGCAGTGAGGCTCCTCCGGCCATGCGAGGGACCGGACATGCGCATCCGTTGGTTCCTGTGAAGCAGAGGATTGATCCATTTGGAAGACCTCTTAGAGGATGTGGCATTTGAGCAGAAACTAAACGGATAAGAAAGAGCCAGCCACACAAGGGTGAGGGCACAGAACATTCTAGGTTAGGGGAAACAGCAAGGTGCAGAGGCCCCAAGGACAGTGAGCAGGATGGACAGGTCGGGGGAAGTATGTGAGATGAGGTTGGAGATCTTCAGGGTGATTACACAGGGCCTGGGTGAGGGCAGGGATGTCAGAGCAAGTCATGGGGACTTACTTCTGGTTGCACTGGGAAGCCCTGGAGGGAGGCTTCTAAGCAGGGGAGTAACATGAGCTAATATAACACCCAGTGTGGCAGAAACAGATCAGGGGATCACAGTGGATCCCAACACCAAATGCAATAGTCTTCCTATCAAGGGTCTCATCTGGAGGGATTCTTTGAAATGGTAACATATAAAGATCAGAGTTTCAGAAACAAGTGACACATGTTGAAGAGAGATTTTTCCCACTGAAATAGACTCAGGAATGACAATGGAGAGATTCTTTATACTTAACCTGTTGGAAATTTGGCAGGGATAGGGCATGTGACCCAGACTGGACCAATCAGTGCTCCATGGACCCTGACCACAGTGGTTGCGTCAGGGATGTGCAGCTGAACTAAGTGAGCCTGATGGGAGGGCATTTCAAGATGTATGGGAAAGAGGCTGGAGCTCCTGTAGCCACTGCTTTCCCCGAGGGCACTGTCCATCAAGGCACAGCTGAACCAGAAACTTCCACCTGCCCTGCTCTGAAAGGGAGGTGGGGGACAGAGCATGCCCCTGGGCAGACTTGGTTAGCATTTTTGAGTTCCAGATCCATCTACGCCTGAAGCCCTTAATAGTTGGATTTTTCAATTATTTAAGTCAATAAATTTCTCTTAAAAATATCAAGCCAATTTAGGTTGGGTCTTATTTTACTTGTGTCTGAAAGGGCCCAGACGGAATCAAAAGTTCATAGGTACCAATCAAAGAGCGATGGACAGGGCCTGGCATGGCCACCATCCTGGTGAGCTGCTCCTGGGAGTCCTGGCATCTCACATCAGGGCAATGCAAGGCAGGCTGCAGAGGGCACCCCATCAGGACATCCTGGGGTCAAGTCCTGCTCAGCTCACAGGCCAGGCGCAGGGTGCTGGGTGATGCGGGGTGGATGCGCCTGAGCTCTACCTATACCACCCCCGTGGACAGATCCCGAGGCCAGGCTTCTGCCCCCGCCTGGCTCCTACGCCTGGGCACACGGCACAGTCACGTCCGGTGTTCGTGGACGTGCAGTGGGTCTAAGTGGAAAGGAGTCCCTGAAAAGACCTGGCGTCTTCCTCCAGAAGTCCTCGCGGATTCTCGAATTCAACCAACATTTATTCACCACCAGCAACAAGCGGACTCTATGTGAATTTCAGGGGAAACGGAAGAGTCGATGTCACCTCTTTCCTTGAGGTGGTTCATTCATCGGTGCAAACCGGAGGTGGTGGCTGGAGCGCATGTCATTCACGCACCCTCAGGCCAGCGGCCAGTGGAGGCCACCAGAGCGGGTGCCCTGCATCCTAACAAGCACGGGTTGTTCATTTGCACTGCATAACAGCAACGGCCACCTACACTTACGGGGCTCTTACTGGGTGACAAGCACCCTTAGAAGGACATTGTCCTTAAAACTCATGATGAAGGTGTCATCAACACAGTTCCCATTTGTAAAATGGAGCCAAGGTCACTGGGTGACCTCAGAGCTGGCACCAGGCCCCAGCGCTTGTCTGCGATGCTGACCGCCCTGCTTCTCCTTCCTGCCTCCGCTAAGCCCTGGGGTGGAATCCGCTTCTTCCATTCTCATCCTCACACCAGGGTGGGGCAGAGAGCCACAGTTCCCCGGAATGAAAGATCTTATCTTTTTCTGCATAAAGGACAGGTACACGAGGGCACATCAAGGGCACATCCCCGGGTCCCGCATATCCACCGTAACACCGTCTCAAAGAGGAGAGTCAGCAGCCTCCAGGGGGTGCCTGAAACTGAAACACCTGTGTTGTCACATAGCTGTTAACCAAGGGCACGAGAGTCTCAGAGGCAGTTCCCTCCAGCCGGGGTGAGGCGGAGGGGTCTAACAGGCTCCAGGTGGTGCCCACGGGGACCTCGGGGACCTCAGGTGGAGACCCCACCCCCACAGGTTCTTCCACCTCACTCAGGTCTGGGACAAAGGGACCTCCCCAACCCCTCCTCCCAGCACAGTCCCCTCCTGCTCCCAGCTCCGGCACACTGCACGTTACTGTGGTTCCAAAGTTAGGGGTGCCGCACGAGCACCCCTAAAATCACCTCATGATGCATCTCACTCCCCTCCACGCGGGCTCCACCATAGCAGAGGCCAACACTCCTGTTGAGAGTTCTGAGTCCTACTATGTGCCAATCTGTCCCAAGCATGGAGGCTACAGGGGCCTGCAGACATCCTGGTGGGCAGGGGCTGGAGGCGAATGTGACAGATCATGGGGGGCTGGTGCCCACCAGGGCTGGAATGGGCCTAGGGGAACGCTGGGGTGCAGGCGGAGTTGTGCACGCTGATCCAAGGCTCCCAGGGGACGAGGTACTTGCAACTTCTGTCAGGCTGCAGGCTGCCGAGCTGGGACCCGAGGCCAGGACCCGAGGCCAGGATGGGCACCCCTGGGCTTGTTGCCCGTCTCCACTTCCCACCTCCAACCTGCGGCTGTTCCCAGAGCCGGTAGTGGTTTCCGGGGGGACTGATTGATCTAGCTAGGGCTTCCTCTTCTCTCTTCCCGGGCTCAGCAATGAGGGGAAAGCCTGGCAGAGGCCAGTGTCCTGCCCTGGGGCAAATGCGGCCAGCATCTGGTCAGTGGCAGGCTGCCGTCCACAGAGCCTCAGTCCCGTCTCTAGTCTAGAGTTTCCTGCCAGTAAAGACAACCTTCTCCAAATTGAGACTTTTTCAGAGAGAGGTCAAGTTCTCGCCAAGATGACCTCCCATGGCAATCCTCCAACGCCTCAAAAGGTCACAAATCTATCTGTCCGCCCCGACAGGGCAAGGGGCTCATAAAAGGTCGCATGGTGCTCGGGTCGGCTGGCTGGAGCGGCTCTGCTAACCATCAGGAAGAAAGCTCCTTCCGCAGACCTGTAAATGCCAAGAGGGGCCGTCTAATGCACTCCAGGAGGCTGTGGAAATCACTCACGAGAAAGCCCCCGTGCCCCTCAAGATGTCCTCCCTTGCAGATCAAAGCCGTCTTGTCCTGGGTCCTAATGGCCGAAATTCACTCCTTACTTAAAACCTCACGTTGCTTTTAAAGGTTTGATGGTCCGAGCAGCTGCGGACCTCGCTTTTATCTCTGCAGGATTTATTCTCCCTGCTCTGGTCACCTTTTCCGATCTTCTCAGGTTCAACAATTTCTAAAGGCCTAGAATGTGGGTGTTCCTGCCCCGAGAGGGTGCTTTAAAGCCTCCTTACAATTTGGAAGGGCGGTCACATGTAGTGAGTGCTTCGCGGTACCGGGTCGGCAGAAGGGCTGGCTCAGGCCCCTGATGTGCCCTGTGGGGTTCATGTCACCTTCTGTCTCCTCTCTATACAGGGACAGCTGTCAGGGAGGGGACAGGGCTGGGAGCTGCCCTTGAGGCTCTCAGCACTTTTGATGGGACGTCTCAGTGCTGTGCCACCTTGGTAGGATGCACCCGCTGAGGGTCCAGCCTCGCCTGTGTGGTCTCCTTGACAGCCGCCAGCTGGGCTGGTCCCCAAGTCCCCACCAGTGTTCTCCAAAAGCAAAAAATGCCAGGAGACATAAAGAAGCTCGGGGTGTTACAGATGGAGACTGGGGAGAGGCCAGCAGCTCAAAGCCAAGCAAAACCTCAACTGGAACTTGATGTCCAAAGCGGGCATTTGAGGGACAACTGGTGACTCCCTGCGAGGCCTGAAGTTTGGCGGAAGAACTGCTCTCACGTGAGTTCTGGGCTCCTCCCTGTCTCTGCCCTCTGGCGGGGAGGATGTCTGTGTAAGGGGAAGGAGAAGCCGGGTGTCCGAGACCTCTCCTTACGGTCTTTGCAAATCTTCCGCAGCCCCAAACTTAGTGTACGATAAGCAGTTAAAGGAAACAACAGGTTCCGAGGGACAGAGTCTGCGTCTGCAGCTTGCTGGCCACGCGTCTCTAGGCAAGAGACTTAGCCCCGCTGTGCCTCCATTTTCCCATCTGTAAAATGGGAATTCAAAGCCACGCAGGTTCACTGCAAGCATTGGATGAACTGATAGACGGAACGCGAGAACTGTCGCCGGCACCCAGAAACGCCGCAGCAGACGTCACCAGATGTGGCGAGAGCACACCTGCTGGGAGAGAATTAGGGACACTGCGCGGTTGAAGGGTCCTCTGTCGGCTTCCCCGCCTGCTACCTCGTAATGTCGGCCAGGGAACTGCTGTGCCCTATCTTTGAAATTGACCAAGTTCAATCATTTCACATGTGAATCCAGATTTGCGGCTTTGCTTTGAACCACACGGGGGGGAAGCTCTGGCAGATTGGACCCGCTTTCTCACACACACCCACAGCCCAGAACCAAGCAGCAGCACCGTTCAGCTGGCGCCCGCGTCCTCTGAGACCACACTCCCCACTCAGCCCTGTTGTCTCCCACCCTGAGGAGAAATCCCATCATCTCTGGCCTGCTCTCCTTTTATGGTTAAAAAAGTGTTGCTGCCTAGCTATGGTGGGCTGAAAAACAAAGAGGTCCAGGTCCTGAGCCCTGGAACTCGAGCTTCTGTTGCTTTGGGTGTTGAGAGCGGCCCTGCAGCTGTGACCACGGCAGGAATCCTGAGGTACAGAACCCTGGATTGTCCTGGGTGGGATCCCCAGGGTCTTAGCAAGAAGGGGTCGGAGTGAGGAAGAAGAAGCCACAGGGGCAGAGCTGGCAACGCCGGGCTCTGGGCGTGGAGGACGGCGCAGTGAGCCCAGGACTGCAGGAAGCTTCTGCAAGCTGGGAAACGGGGTCTCCATGGGGCCTTCAGAAGGAAGCAGCCTCCAGGACCTCGGAGTCGCAATTCTGACCTCCAGAGCTACAAGACGATGACCTGGGGTTTTTAAGCCACTAAGTCTGTGGTGGTTTTTACGGCACTGGAAGGTGGACGGCGTCCCCTGCAGACCCAGGTGCTAAAGGCTTGGTTCCTGGTGGAGCTACTGGGAGGTGGCGGAGCCTTTGAAAGGCCTAGCGGAGGGGACCTCCAGGGGCTGGGGTGGCCCTTGAAGGACGGTGGATCCTGGTCTTGCGGTCTCTCTCTGCTTCCTGGCTCAGGGTGGAAGCGGCTTGCTCTACCGCATGGTCCTGCCACGCTGCCCAGCCCACAGCCACGGGCTCCCCTAACCCTTCCTCCAAGCTGACCGCGTGGCTACTTTGTCATAGTGACCTAAAGCCGACCAGTGCAGGCGCCAGGAGGACACGGTGCAGTGCCCGTGTCTCTAATGCAGCAAGAGGCACGGAAGGACAGAGGGCACCACTCCAGGCTGTTCGGGCTCGTTCATGTGCCCGGCCCTGTCCCTGAGCATGCTGGCTACTCCTCGATGAGCAGCCTCATGTCACCATCCGGTCACCCCTTCCTGTGTGCACACGGCTTTAACACCAGCTCCGGAACCCCGCACCGGCAGCACGGCGGCTTTACGGTCCTCACGGTGTGATGGTGAACATGGACATTCACACTCAGAAAAGAGGAAAGCCATTCTTTGAGACCATGGTCAAACCACCCTTTTGCCTAACCTGGGGGAGGCGGGTAGCGTACTCCACCCTGTCCATCCTAGAAGAAAGGAAACTGAAGCTCAGAGAAGTCAAGCAACCTGCTTAAGGCTGCACAGCCCGTAACTCCGCCCCACAAGCAGCTCAGAGCCCTTGGAACCTTCCCCAGGGACACGCACGCTGCAGAACTCCTGAACTCACCTCCACAGCCTAAGGTCAGCAGGGGTGCATTTTACAGTGACAAACTTGGCCCAGAGCTGGTCCTGGGCTGGGCTGTTTGCCCCAAAGCCACCTGGTGACATGTCTGGAGCAGACAAAGGGACTGGTCCAGGAAGGTCAACGAGCACCCATGCCACACATGTGGCTGGAGGATGTGGACCCTCAAGGCTCACGAGTTTTAGGGGGACCCAGGTCCATTCTGACTGGATGCTTCTTCCCCCGACCCCCCTTGGCAAATCGGTGTGGCCAAGTGCGTTAGCTGGGTTGTGCCCTCCTCTTGTCCTTCTGCCCCCTGGCTAGACAGGACATGGTGGGAGCCACCCTGAGTGCCACAGATTGGATGCCTGTGTCCCCTCAGAGCTCATGGTGACAACGAGTCTCTGGTGGGACAGGATTTGGAGGTGGGCCTGTGGGAGAGGTTACGAGGGGGTTGGTGCCCTTGGGAAGGGGACCCAAGAGAGCTCCCTCTTGAGGACACAGAGAAAAGACAGACAAACCTTACCCCACTGGCCCTGATCTTGGGCGTCACTCACTCCATGTCGGTTTGATAAGCAACTCGGTCACAGTTGCTCAGAGAGACTGAGACCCTGGCCACGTGGAAAAGGAAGCAGTGGGGGAGCATGGAAGAAGACGGAAACACTCTGGGTGTCCACGTTGGTGACAGCCACTCAGTTACACAGGAGAGAAAACAAGGCGACCCCACGGCACCGTCCGCGTGCTCTGTCACGCAGCGGGACACACCCGATGCTCGGCCCCATCCTCACGCAGAGTGCGGGCGCAGCCCCTACGAGCTTTCTGAGAAAAGATCTCCCGGTCCTGTGGCTACTCCGCTGCCTACGCAGCTGGTCACGAAGACAGGCTGAGGGGAAGGACGGCGGCAGCCTCCGGCAGGAGCGTAGCCAGGGATGCTTGGGAACCTTGGG
Organism: Aplodontia rufa; assembly: GCA_004027875.1. NCBI lineage: Eukaryota > Metazoa > Chordata > Mammalia > Rodentia > Aplodontiidae > Aplodontia > Aplodontia rufa. The sequence goes on from PVKS010027513.1 coordinate 17,197, forward strand.
CGAGGTTTTGAGGACAGGCCGAGGCTGGGTCCCCTCTGTTACAGCAGCTGAGATCCCGGGACCCAGTGTGCACCTGCAGCTCCCGGCCTCTGGGGCCTCTTTGTCCCCTCCTGGCATCTGGCTGGGCCAGCCCCATCCAGGACCCCTTAGCGCCACGTGTGGAAAGGGTCCCGATGGTGACCTGGGTCTAGGTCGGCTTGGAAGGGCACCCCCCAGGGTTGTGCACACACAGATGCACAGTGCCTGAGGACAGGGCCAGGCTGGCAAAGCGCACCCAACCTCACCACCCCAGAGAGCCTGGCAAGCGCCTTCCAGAACCCTCTCAGGACCCACGGACGTTTCCCACCGCCAATGACCTCGCTGGGACCGGGGAACCTCCCAACATGGAACTTCTCCTGCTGGGCGCTGCGAAAATGGGGCAGTTATTCAGACTGCCCTAGGCTGACGGGGCGGGGGTCAGCCTTCGTTGACCCTCCCGCACACATGGCAACGCTGATGATATCAAGGACGATGGCACAGCGACGTGAAGGCAGAGCGAGTTCCTGTGGGTTTCCTATGTGTGAGCTCCTCAGACCTCGTACAGTTCTGGGAAGCAGGTGTTATGGTCAGCCCATTTGACAGATGAGCAGAGAGGTTAAGACACTTGTCCAAGGCCACCCAGCCAGGGAGCAGTGGGAAAAAAGGCGGAGCCAGGCCAGGCTATGCATGAAAGGACAAACATCAGCCCAGAAGTGTGGTTGCGGGAAGGGTGCGAAGGCATGGGGGGGCTGGGACTGGCTCCAGGCCCTGTCCAGCCCTGAGACTGTGGTGGGACTCTCCTGGCCTGAACCGGTGTCTCCCCCTGGGCCTCCTGTGGCACTTGAGTATGCTGTGCTCTGAACTTTCACTCCCCTGCAGGAAGTTTGCCAAGGAAAACAAGAGTGGCCCCGACAGGCACGGGTTCACAGAGAAGCCCTTTCATGGGAACACGTGACATGGGTACCGTGGGTGCTGCGCCCCGCCAGTCATCACTGTAGAGCGCTGGAAGGGGTCTGAGCGGTTGGCCTTCCCTCCTCCACCCTCCTTTCCTTCCTTGCCTACCCCGTGTCCATTTCCTCTCTGCTTTTAAAAAGCGAATCTGTGCTTGCTGTAGAAATACACCCAGGGGAAAGGAATCACTTCTCCCTTCTCCCTGCCTGCCTGGCTGGGATGGCACGGAGAAGTGATACAAATCCGGCCAGGGAGACAAAACCTCAAAAACTTCAGCTTTCCTGTTTATGGCACTATTCCTTCTTGCTCTTTTCTTCTGCGTGCCTTGGATATGGAAGTGATGGCTGGAGGTAGAGCAGCCATTTGGCAACCATGAAGTGACGAGAATTTGGATGAGAGCTGGAGGTTTATCAGGGAAGGCAGAAGAGAAGCTGGGAAAGTGGGTTTTCTGATGCTTGTGGCTGAAGGGACTCTAAAGAGTACTGTGTGCCAAAGGCAGTGTGTCCTGTGAGCAAGGGACAGGGCCTGCCCTCTGGAAGCCCAACTCCTGTACTTTACAGACGAGGCCACTGAAGAGCAGAGACGGCATGGCCGGTCACGTAAGATTATAACAGTGGGTGTTGCCTTCCCGCCAGTCTAGGGCTGCCGGAGTGCACCAGGGACCCTGGGTATTGGTACAGAAGTTGTCTTTAATTCTCTTTTAGTCTTTCTTGGAGGCAGCCTGGCTCAGAGAACAGCCTTCACTAGACCACTGGGGTCCAGGTCCTGGCTTCTTCCTTCCACTGGCTGACACTGCACATTTCCTTGGCCCTCTCTGTGCCTCAATTTCCTGTTCTGCAAAATGGAGGTGATAACAATTTCCACCTTCGATAGTAGGTGTGAGCCCTGCTTGAGACAGCACCTGGAATACCCTGAGTGTTAACTGAATCCTAATTACTACCAGGTGAAGAGAAAAGTCTCCAACACGTACCGATACCTTCTTGTGGCTAAGAGAGAACAGGCTTCCGGTGAGAAGTCTCAGCTAGAATTTAATAATGTTTTGTTTAATGTTATAAATTTTATTTATTCATCTGATTTTTTTTCCAACTCTTATTTGTGTACGTGGTGCTGGGGTTTAAACCCGGGTCCTTCCTCATGCCAGGCAAGTACAATACCACTGAGCCACCACCCAAGCCAATGATTTTACCAATGATTTCCATTTTATGATAAATAATATTGGCTTCCCAGGAGAAGAAATGTTCTTGATTTGCCTTTTAAAATGAAATTTATTTTTTTTAAAGAGTTGAAGGATTTTTTTTTTAAAGAGAGAGAAAGGGAGAAAGAGAGTGAGAGAGAGAATCAGTTTTAGTTATTTTTCATCCGGGCTTTGTTTCTCCAACACTTGGTTGAGTATGTGGTGCTGGGGTTTGAACCCAGCTGCTCGTGCATGCCGGGCAAGCGCTTCAACTGCTGAGCCGCTGCTCCAGCCCTGAAATTCATTTTTGAATAAAAGGAAGTGTATAAATTTTAAACAATCGGAGCTGGAGCGGTGGCTCGGCGCTTGTGGTGCTTGCCCTGCATGCGCAAGTACACGGGTTCAAACCCCAGCACCCACATACACAACTGAGCGTCAGAGCAATGAAAGCCATGTGAAAAACTCAATAAAAATTGATTCTCTCTTTCTCTCTCACTGTCCTTCTCCCTTTAAAAATTTTTTTAAAAAAATTTGCATAGTCCAGTTGGTGCTTAGCTGTGACGAAATCATGAACAATAAGTCTAAGTACCTGAAATTTGGGGGGCAGTCACTAGCCCAAAGGAGGAGAGTCAGCACGCAGCCTGAACCCCCGCCCGTGGGCACGGCAGACATCACTAACGGATCCCTGAGCGCCCCCCCTGAGTCCAGGCCTCAGGTGCCCAGCTCAGTTCACCCTCAGCTCCCGGGTTGGAAAGTCCTTTGGGATAGAATCCAGACACTGGAAAGAGCTGAGCAGAGCTGAGCACTGCTCAGCTCTGTGAGGCCTGGTGCTTGGGCTGGGGTTCTGCCGTCCTGTGAAAGGTGTCTGATGCCCATCCCTGTTAGGAGCCCCCGTGCTGAGGGACAGGCTGCATTAGCTATTCAGATGACTCCCCCGTCATAAGGGAAAGGCATGTGGGGCACAGATGAGAGCTGCCTGGGTTTCTGGATTTCCTGAGGTCATTAAGCACCGGAGGACTCAAGTTGGGTCATCTGAGGCAGTGGGTGGAAGCTGGGCCCTGTCCTGCCTCAGTAGGCCCCAGGGGTCAGGCCCCCCCTACTGGGCATCTCATGACCTAGGAGGGTGGCTGATGTCTCCAGCCAGGCCTGGCTTCTCCCCTGCAGGCACCCACCTCATAAACCTCCAGGTAGCTAGGCCCCTGGATCTCAGTGGCTGACAGATTTTTAACCCCCAACCCATGCACCCGCATTTCTATCACAAATTCAACAGTGATAACAGCACCAACTCTCTGCCAGAAAGCTGGATCAGACTCACTTCCTCTCTGTGTTACTTTAAGCAAATTGCCCAACATCTCTGTTTCAGTATCCACCTGCTGGGTTGCCGTGCCGAAACTGCCCATGTGATGGAATCAGAGCAGATGCTGCCATACGGCTGTGACTTTTATTACGTATCGGCACCATTATAACAGAACAGAAGACCAAAGCAGAGATGGCTGCCTGTGCCAAGCCTCTCTGAGGGTTCCAGGTGCATTTTTCCAACTCGGGCCAGCTCAGCTCTCTCCAATGCACAGATCAGAAAACCAAGGCTCACACGGTGGTAGGTGCTCAGGCAGATGGGGTGGGCTCTAACCACGCTGCCCATTCTTCTAAGACCGCACTGCTTCCACCACTCCACAGCTGCTAGGGGCCATGAAACAGATCTAGCAGATGGAGCCCCCTTCCTAGAAAGGAGGCGGACACTGGGTTGCGCGTCCATGCCGTAATTCCATCTTCATGAGATATCGCACCCATTTCAGAGACCAAGAAGCTAAGGCACAGAGGAGTGCAGCGATTCCCCAGGGTCACACAGCTCAGCAGAAGAACTGGGACTTGGCCCCGGGCAGTGGGCTTTGTTCTTGATCACTGTGGAACACAGCCTGGAAGTGCTGGCCCTGCCCGGCAGGGAGGGTAGTGCGCTCCTGTCGGAGCCCCTTTCCACCCTGTGTGATCTGGCCCCCGTGCGCTCAGGGTTCAAATGCAAACTCCGCTTCTTTCCACAGGGTGTGCATCAGGGAGGGAAGACTTCCTCCATAAGGGCCACACAGTTAATATTTCCTGGGCTGTGTCTCTCTGGTTGCCCCTTCTCTTGTCCTTACTGGGTGGCAGCGGCTGCAGGTGCAGGCCAGCGAGTCCAAGTGGCCAATGAAACCGTCCTGGTGGACACTGAAGTCTGAGCTCCCCATCGTTTGCATGTGTCCTGAAATATTCTTCCCGAGTGCTTCCTCCCACCCCGTGGGAATGTCAAAGCCATTCTTGGGTGGTAAGAGTGGCAACGGCAGGCCCGGCCTCCAGGAGAGCGGAGGGGACCTTTTGCCTTCTTAAACATCCGCCCTGATAAAGCAACCACACCACCTTCGTTTTTTGTTGTTTTTCTCTTGTTTCTAGAAGTTCTGTTCTCTTTAAAGAGGCCCATGGAGACAGGAATCCTACGTGACTCTGCACACAGGTGTCTATAGGAGTCAAACTCAGACGCAGAAGTGATCAGGGAGGCTGCTCACCGGCCTCGGCTTTGCAAGATGAGAAAGTTCTATGGACCCGTGCTCACGGATGTGCAGAATGGACGCTACCGAAAGGGCAAGAAGGGCAACTCTAGGCTATGCGCTTTGCCACAATGAATGCACACACACATGTGCATACACACGCACACATGCATGCAACCCACCACACACCCATGCACACATGGGCACATGCACACACATGCACAATGCACACACAAAACACACGCACAATGCACACACACACTCACACACACATACCCACAATGCACACACTCACACGGGCACACACGCACACACGCACATGCACACACATGCACACACTCACATGCACACACGCACGCACACATATGCACACACATGCACAATGCACACACTCACACACATGCACACAAACGGGCACACATGCACACATTAACAATGCACACACATACATGCACAATGTGCCCACGTGCGCACACATACACATGTGCACACACATTCGCGTGCACACACACACACATGTACACCCTCAGGGTTTCCTCTGTTGATCCATCCCTGGAGCATCCACATGGACAGAAGCAGCAGTACTCTGTCCCCTCTGTAAGCATGGGACCTCCCGTGTGGCTAGGGGCACAGCAGGCCCTTTCCATACCCTGATCTTTGACCCTCCTGCCTTCGGCCACAGGAGCCAGGAGTCTCCCAGCCTGGGTCAGGCCAGGGTCGCTTCCGGGCTGCTCCACACCTGACCCCTCACCCAGCACAGGGCCCTCCTTGCTCCTGGCCTACCGCGGTCACCTGCTTCTCCTCCCAGCCCTCTCGTTATCTCCTCAGCCTTGGTCTCCCCGTAGAGATCCTCTCCAAGTGCAGATTCTGAGAGCCGTGGAAGGTTGAATTATGTCCCCTCAAATCCATGCCCACCCACAACCTCTGACCGTGACTGTGTTTGGAAACAGGCTCTCTGCTGACGTGATGGAGGTAAGGATGAAGAAGAGGTCCTCCTGCGCTGGGGTGGGCCCTAAATCCAATGAGGGTCCTCTACAGGACCAACGGGACACGCAAGGATACAGTGAGGGGAAGGTGATGGAAAGAGGAGGCCGAGGCAGGACGGGTGTGTCCCCAAGTCCAGAATTCCTATGCCCGCCGCGGGAGGGGCAGGAGAGCTCTCTGCACCTCTGCGGGGACTGTGGCCTCCCACACCTGGATTCCAGACTGCTGCAGGATACCGTGCTTAGCTTGGGGTCCCAGGAGCACATCCACCCTGCCCCTCCTCCCTCGGCCGGGCTCCTGGCCTCATTGCTCGCCTGTTTCCCGCTATCCATCCACACGGGTCCTCCGCGCACTGCACCTTGGCCAAGCTTCTCCTCTTCTGAGTCGCCCTTCCCCCACTCCCCACGGGTGCCCTTCCTGTCCTTGGTCATTGGTTCACAGCACCTTCTCCGGGCTTCCCAATCCCCTCTCCCTTCCATCTGTGTCCACTGCTGTCTGCAGAGCACGAATTTTACTCAGATTTTTATAGATTCTGTTTCCCATCAGTGTCAACTCTACCAGCGCAGTGGGATCCGTGTGGTCACTGCCGCGGCCCCTGGTCCTGGAGCTCGGAGGGTGCCATGAATCAATGCTCCTGGGATGGTGAGTGTGGTTGGCAGAATGCGCCCCTCCCCACAAGAGAACGGGCCCCAAGCCCGCGGATGCGCAGGTGACACCGTGGAGGTGACCAAGGCAGCAGGTGGCACTGAGGTTGTGGATCAGCTGACTTAAATCAGGCCTCACTCTGACTCACCGAGCTGCACTGTGAGCTGCACCTAATTCAATCACAGGGGCCCCTAAAGCAGGGGAGGGAGGCAGGATTGTCAGAGGAGTGGGGAGGACAGGAGAGCAGAGTGCTGGGCATGAGCAGAGGGGGCTCGTCCACAGCTGCTGGCTCTGAAGAGGAGGAAGCGGCTGCCAGCCAAGGAGCGGGAGAGGCAGAGATTCTTCCAGAGCCCTGGACACCTGACCTCAGCCCAGGGAGACCCAGGTCCCACTTCTGCCCTTCAGGATGGTGGGGGTGCATGCAGGCACCGTCTGGACTGCGACCCACGGAGGAACACCTGTGCCCTGGGGCGGCGCTCTGAGCCCTGCCCTGGTCTCAGTCTGACACCGGCTCCTTTGATCTTTCACTGTTCTGATGGCCTGGTGAGCTGGGGGCTCCTCACCCGCATCTCGCCAAGGAGGAAACAGAGGCTGTCACGCAGCTAATAGATGGCAGAGTTGAGGTCCAACCCCGGTGGTCTGGGCGCACAGGCCACGTTCCGAACCCCCGTGTGTGGTTACGCAGCTGACGTTAGGTGCCACGCTGTGGAACCTACCAGAAGGGAATGATTAAAGACAGGAATTTTTGCTTCAGGCCACTAAGAGGAGAGCCCTGATCAGTCACAGCTGAGGCACACAGAGGCCTTGAGGTAAAAGCCGAACACACGGTCCAATAAGCATTTGCCAAAGTACCCTCCCGTATCTCGAACCAAGGGGACAGATTCCTTAGAAAATCTACGATCAGCTCAGGAGGCTGCGGCCGATCCCAAGTTCAAAGCCAGCCTCAGCAACTTAGCAAAACCCTGCCCCAAAATAAAAAATAAAATGGACTGGGGACGTAGCTCAGGGTTAGGCGCCTCGGGTTCAATTCCTGGCACCAAAACAAAACCCAGAAAACAAAAACCAAAACATGACCCTCTCCCAAGCCTTGCTTTGTGATGTCTGCACAGCCTCGTGGCCCCTGCTGGCGCAACTGCAGTGACTGCGTGACTTCCTGCTGCAAGTCACACGGGCCCTCAACCGTCGCGGTCCCCCTTATTTTACAATGTGACGCAGTGCTTATCAGGGGTCCGCATGGACTCTGGCTGTTGTCAGTCTCATCCTGACATCCTGACCGTGGGGCCTTTCCTGCACTTTGTTGTGCACAGGGCCGGGAGCCTGCTGGCCTTGTCCTTGTCCCTGCCCCGGTCCTCCCCGCTGTGATCTCTCCTGGGAGCCTCAGTTTTCTCATCTGTCAAATGGCAGCAACCGGCTGCCACTGCGAAGTGAGGACCAGGGGCTTAGCAGTAGGCCAAGGACTCGGCCTGTCCTGTCCCCTGGGGGCTCCCGTCAGTGCCACTTGGCACCTGCCACCGACTTGGCCATCCATCACTCCTGGTGGCCATAATGAGGCTGGCACTTGGTGCAGATCTGTCTAGCAAATGTTACCCTCACTGCCTCGGGGCTGCCATCAGACGGGGGGGGGGGGGAAGGGGGCCCCCGGCTAAGGCAATTGGTTTGAATGGCCCCCCCCGGGGGGGGCTGGGGGGGGGGGGGGGGGGGGGGGGACAGGGTGCACTCGGCTAAGGCATCTGTTATGAATGGCCTCCCCTGGGAGGGGCTGGCGGGTGGCGGTGGACAGAAGGGGCTGGTTTTAAAACAATAAAGTCAATTTGGTACGGTCTGCTTCGGTGTTTTGAGATCTTTGAAAGAGATACTGTGTGGCTTCGGGAGGGGGCGGCCGGGAAGGGGGTCGTATTTACACTGTAAAGAGGGGGGCCCTGACCTTTGCTGGCGGCGGCCTCTCGCTGCTGAACTTGCCAGGGTCCAGCCCTTCCGTGCCGCCACCGCCTCAGACTGAGACTAATGCAAGCCAGCTGAGCGGCGGGGCCGTCCCTGGCCCCCTTGGCTGGGTGGTTTCAATTTTTGCTAAGCCCGGCCATCTCCAGGACAGAGCGTGGTTCTCAGCACCAACTCTTTTGCTGCTCAGCCAGGGTCCCCGATAGGGTGATGTTGTGGGCTGAACTGTATCCCCTGAAAAGATGGGTTCAACTCAGAACCCCTGGCACCTTGGAAACAGGGTCTCTGCAGGTGTAAAGTTAGGCAGAGGCCACACCGGATGAGGGGGTCCTCAAGAAAGGGAGATTTGAACACTGACACACAGACGAACATCAGGGGGTGGCCGATGTTAGGGGGAGGGGTCTGCAGGCCCAGGAACACCATGGATTGCTGGCAGCCATCAGACGCCAGTGGAGAGATATGGAAGGGGTTCTCCCTTGGAGTCTCCAGGAGGAGCCAATCTGGACCTTCCGGACTATGAGTCAGTGAACCTTTATTCCTTTGTGCCACCAAGACCCTGGGCCTGAGCACGCCAATGCAGGTGACCACGTGGACTTGCTGGCAATCACCAACTCTCCTTCCGACTGTGGCAGGACAGGGCCATGGTACCAGGATAGCCTGGCCTCCAAACTGTGAAGTAGAGGCTGCCTCCTGCCGCTGCCTCCTAACACTGCCTTGGGACGCAGGTCTTCCCCAGCTGAGCAAGTCCCTCTCCCAGTCTCCACCTGCCTCTGTGCAGGAAAGAGACTGGATGGACTCCGGAGTCCAGATTGTCCTCATCTCCTCCCCTTCGCAACTTCAGCCACGTCGTCGAATCTCCTGTGTTATTTTGCTTACTGTTTTGTTACATCAACTGAGTTGTCTCGCATTTTTGTATGGTGTGGCTTTATCCTATCCTAACATCTGTGAAAAATCACTCATGCTTTTTATTAAATAAACTTGTCTGAGAGGAGACTGTATGTCACTCCTATAAAGAGAATCAATTCCAATTGCCATTAATAATAAATACATAAAAATCAGACAGGTTGAAAACAAATGCTTTCAGGCTCAGATAAATACTGCAAAGATCCTAACCTCGGGCTTGCTCCCATTTTGTTAAAAAGAAATATTTCCAGGGATTTGAGACCTGAAGACATACTAGCTCCAAAACGCCACTTCCCGTGTCACTTTGTCACTGAAGTGGAAAGACTGGAAGAGAGAAGAACGCCCAGTGGTTTTCTCATCCCGAGGGCCCCAGGACAACCAATCTCTTATGCTAACAGCGGTCAGGAGAGGCGCTGGCGTGCTGTGGTGACGAGCATCCTCGATCTCTCAGTGGCCTGAATACACTCCAGGCTGGCCTCTCACGCTCCATGTCCCCCGAGGGTAAGCAAGCCGCTCTGTTCCCTGGGTGTCACCAGCTAAGGCAGTGGCTGCTAATTTGAAATGTCAGAGCCCTGGAGAGGCCAGCACTGTTGACTGCCTGGAGGTGACCTGGTCATTCCCACTCTCTGGGCAGAATGACTCGGTGCCTTCTGCTCCGTCCTCTGCTCTCAAGGGCAGGAAATGCACCCCTGCCTCAATGGCACATTCTGTCTCATTCAGTGTTGGGAGCGGCACTAACGTGGCCACAGCAACTCACCCAGGCCCAGGTGGACTCACATAAATCTGAAAGGTCTGCTCGCCCGAGGGCCTAGCAGCAGCCTGGGCGGCCCTGGGCTTGGAATTTGGGGGCTGCACAGCCTTTCTGAGCTCTTGGAGGCTGTGACGTAGGGCGGGAGTGGCAGAGATGCAGGCTGATGAGACCTTGTGAGGACTCTGCAGAAGCTGAAAGGGACACACACACACACACACACACACACCACACAAACGCACATACACACAAACACACACATACATACACACCATGCACACACATACCCAAACACACACACATAAACACACACACCACACACACACACCACGCACACCATGCACACACACAAACATACACTACACACA